>CABHPH010141731.1:714-17511 GCA_902168325.1 Peromyscus nudipes | reverse complement strand
TCTCTCTCTCTCTCTCTCTCTCTCTCTCTCTCTCTCTCTCTCTCTCTCTAGGCACACACACACAGTCCAACCAAGATGCCACTACCATGTAATACCTGTCCCCAAAGCACCGTCCTGCCCACTCCCTTCTCCCTGCTCCCTCTGTTTCCAAGGACTTTGGGGCAGCATTCTGTTGCAGAGCTGTACCCCAAAAAGCTTCTGATGTGGTAACTCTAAAATAAAAGAGCATAGGTTATCTGGTTCTCAGCCTTCCTAGTGCTGAGACCCTTGAGTACAGTTCCTCATGTTGTGCTGATCTCTCACCGTAAAATGATTTCTGTGCTGCTTCATAACTGTAATTATGCTACTCTTACCGTGATGTAAATATCTGATATGCAGCCCCCAAAGAGATCAAGAACCACAGGTGGAGAACCACTAGAAGCTCAGTGCCCCCCAGGATGACCCAGGTCAGCAGGATTTTTCCAGCCTAGCTGAGCCAGGCTTCTTCCCAATGTCAGCTGGGGTAAAAATACCATGTTTGCTCAAAGAAAAAGCTATTTACAGCGTTTCTGTTTATCTGCTGCCTGTAGCTTATCACTTAGTCTGTGGCTTATCGCTTGAGTAGCATTTAATGTTCCCTTCTTTATCCTTTTCTTTTAATCCTTTATCCCAAAAGTAATGAATATGGAAATGTTGACTGAACTTGCCCTAGATGGACCAGATTTAGAAAAGGTTTATGAGACTTAATTACCAACACTGAGAAAATGGCTTTGCTTAGCCAAGAATAATAGGATTCCATGATGTCCCTGTCAGCTCTCTAAGCTAATCCTTTTTGTTCTCACTAACATTTGTTCAATCATTGAACATAGAAAAATGAAGACATACTGAGTGTCTTGACCTTTCGAGAGGAAGTTGAACGTGAAATTTGTCTTCAAGACAAGAAGTCTCCTTAGATTAAATTGATTGGCAGAGTCTGGCTTTCCAGGGCCGAGTGGATGAGCCGCAGAGGACTGAATGTCCCTTCTCTTTTGTGGCTCCATGCAGGCCCTGAGATGGGCACTATGGACACAGTGGATGATTAAAAACAGGCTAAGGGAAGGTGAGCAGCCTTCCCAAGAGCACCTCGCTAGCGATGGTTGAGAGGCCAGACTCCTCCAGCTTCCAGATCCATGCTCCCTGTGCTCACCTATCTCTGTGAAATGCAAGTGTGTCTCACTCTCACGTGATCCATTTGGCAGATTGTACTAGATTTTCACCATGCTGCTGTACACGTTAAACAGAGAATTCAATAACTGTTTTCTCTTTCACCTTTAAAATCCTTCATGTATTTTCCACATCATGCTGTAACTAAGGATTCTGCTTTCCTTTGTTACAGGTTTTCTACCCTAGCAAGGATGGCACAAAGATTCCAATGTTTATTGTGCATAAAAAAGGCATAAAGTTGGATGGCTCACATCCTGCTTTCTTATATGGCTATGGTGGCTTCAACATCTCCATCACACCCAACTACAGGTGAGCACGGGACTCTTGGCATGTACACGATCTTCTGCACACAGAGGGGGTCTACTAGATCACACAGTTCTTGATTGTTTCTTAGACGGGCAGAGAACTTTAAATAACTTAATTGAATTTTTGCTTAGGAACCATAGGACCTTTACAAGCCGATCATTATTATTATTGTTGTTGCTATTTGATGCCCTCGTTAGGATAGATTGTTCAAGAAGTAGCTGTGGAGTCTACAGCTGCCTGGCTGTGAAAGATTACCATCACTTGAGGTCTTAAGAAGACATTCTGTCCCCAGGGCGTGCTGCTGGCTAGCCTGTCCCTACCCTCTGCTTCTCTTCAGAGGATGCCTTCCTAGCTAATGATTGTATTTTCTCAGCAGAGGCCTAAAATACATTGTGTTGATATTTAGCCATAAATACATTTTATGAGTACTCTAACGGCTCATCCATTTTAAACGATTCTGTGATTATTTCTCAGATAATGAATGCTTATATCTACATATGTCCATTGCTATTATTTGTTTAAATAGCTTCGGTCAGGGTTTTTTGTTGTTGTTTTGTTTTGTTTTTACAACTTCAGTATCCCATTCCTAGTACGAAATGGAATTTGCTTTGAGTATTTTTAATAAAAGAAGTTCATACTTGAAGCAGCAGTGTGAACAGTGCCTCATTTGAAATCTGGTTTCCAGATTCACCCCGGATCCTTTCTATTTGTGAGGAGATTTGTGGGCTAATGATGACTGGGACACACTAATTCCTACCCATCAGCCATCTGTCCTAAACGTGATATACGAAAGCTGTTGCCTTGGTTTGGACATTCAGTAACTGAAACTGCTCATTATTTTAGATTTAATGAAGTTGAAAGATGGCCTGTGCCCTCAGAATCCTTTAAATGAGACTGGACTACACTGAGGAATTGGTTGTTTGCTTTGGTTGGCAGAACAAGGGAGCTCTTGTGTAAAATCATGATACAGGGCAGTATTCATGATGTGGGTTCCAGTATAGTGTCACAGTGGTGGCACTTGCAAGGGCACAGCCTAAAGTCAGGCTGAAAGGTGGCAGCCTCACTGCTGGGGACCCTTTGGGCTGCCATCTCCTATCTCAGCCATATCTCAGTGGTTCAGTCACAGGCCACGTTGATTCTGAGACAGTTATCTGGAAACTCAAGCTAGTTAGTATCTATTAGATTAGCCTAAATATGGCATTGTTTGCCACTCTTTATATATAGTTTCCAGTGAGTGCTGTTTATATCAGGGATGGTGACACATGATTCGTCCAGGGAATAACAGGATATACGCACACTGTTCCACATTCCCTTCATTCCAGTGGTCCCTGAGTGGATCTACTGTGTTCAAAGCAGGTAGTCTGTCATTTGTACAGTGAGTTCTTTTTAGACCTCTAGGAATCTGGAGAGGATCCTCAGATCATTTCATCCCTGTAGTGGATGTCATAGTTTCAAGAGAGACCATCAGAGATGCCTGAAAACATACGGGACCAAATCCTTAAGTCATTTTGGCTAATTGGTCATGGTTAGTCCAATTGTATCTACCTCACTCTGACTCCCTTTCATCTCCTCAGTGACCCCACCCTCATCTCTCACAAAAGGAGGAAGGATAGCATCAGAAATAGTGTTCAAAGCAAAATAATTTTAACAGAAAGATAACACTGCACACTTTTAGGGTCAGTAAAAAGAAAAAAGGAAACAAAACTCAGGGTTTCCAAGAGGCATGGTATTTTTTTTTTCTGGACACTCTGTGCTATAGAGTCTCTGTGTCTTTTATTTCTAGAACATCCAACCTCTAGGCTCGTTCCTTCCAGTCTGTGATCTCCCATCCTTTACATCCTGGATTGTCTTATTACCATCTAAATTTCCTAAGAAATGGAGAGACGCAGTTCAAGTCGCTCCTTGAGAGGAGCTTGCTTTATCCAAGTCAAGCAGTTTAGACAGGGTGTTCCCTGTGGGTGGGTCCACCGTGAGGAGGCCTAGGAGCCCAGCACCACCCCCGCCTGGCCCGATGCTTCTGTTTGCCCTGATAGTCGTCACAAAGGTAGATCAGTGTGAAATGGGGGCCTCTGGTTATTTCTGTATAACATCGGCATTATGAATTGCACAGTGCGTTTTTACCCATGCAGAAAAGTGAAATGTACTGTTTATGAACATGTATGAGCTTTGCAGGCAAACAGTAATCAAAGGTTATACGTTTTTCATTTTAATCAAGTAATATAAAACATTGGGCTTCTGTTTGGATGCTGTGCTGCATGGATCGTTCTTAGAATACAGTTTTGCTCTGAGGCGGAGGGCGGGGTCGTGCTGGGTGGTGACCGGAAGATTAAACTGCCGTCACTGTCTCTCAGCGTTTCTAGGCTCATTTTCGTGAGGCACATGGGCGGCGTCCTCGCAGTGGCCAACATCAGAGGCGGCGGTGAATATGGAGAAACGTGGCATAAAGGTGGGGTGTTTTCTCTGCAGAACCAAGAGTCTGGCCTGACCCCAGCTCGGGTCATGCTGATCGTCCTGCCTGAAAGAGCTGGGGCGGAGAGCGCGGAGAGCTTTTGGCGGAACCAGAGCTCTTTCGGACTCATTGCCCGCACCACTCCGGGGAAAAACAGCTCTCTTCATGTTACTTTCCTTTGTAGTCTAGGATAATGAAGCACCATTTTTTCATTTTATTTTTTTCAGCAACACCTGAGGTGCTAGAAGAGTAGTTTGTGGGGGCTTCTGGTGTCTAGTTCGCCTCCTGATGGCCTTGCTTTTCAGTTTGGCATTCTCTGGCTATCTCGAGAGGTTTCAAAGCAGGCCAGTTTCTGCTAAGAGAAAGAAACAGTTCCGTCGGTGACATCCCTGCTCCCAGTGTGCGCCCATCCTGGCTGCCAGCGTTTGGAGACAGCATGTCCATTGTGCTGGGAAGGCTGAGTAACTTTTAGACACCAGAATTTAGCCCCTTTCCTTTCCTGATTTTTCTGTATCTGTTTCCTGGCCTCGTTCGTGGAGCACATGTAAGAGTTCCAGTTTTGTTCCCAGGCTTGGATCTTTGTTGATAGTCATTCACTTAAGGCTCCGCCTCTTCGTTCTTTCTATCTGGAGCCTCCCCCACCACACCTTGTCCAGACAGCCGTGCAGCCAGAATTGTTCTTCTCTTGCTCTGGTCTGTTTCCCTGTGGAGGAGAACATAGATAGCTCCCCCTCCAGCCCACACTTCCCAAACTCTGCCATCATTTACAACATGGCCGAGTGGTCGTTAGAGCCAGGAGCTGTCATCAGCTCCAGCCGACAGACCTCTCCTCTCACTGCGGGAACACCTGAGATCATTCTCCACCCTCTGGCTTCTCACATCAGTTCAGCAACAACAATGAACCTATTAAAAAGATTTCTCTAAGTGCTTAGTAGGTACTGAGATGCTGACCCTGGTGTCCAGCACATCCTCATGGGCTCCCTGACATCATCCAAAGTGCAGGAGCATCACAGCAGAACTGAGTGCTCCTGACGTACCAAGTTGTCACCTTACTTGAAACAACATAAAAGTGACTGTGTGATTTTTGACTTGATAGTAGATGGATCTCAGTTACACTAAATACATACTGTGATAGGAAAAGATGGTTGAAACAAGGAAAAGAAAATGTGTACATAGCATAAATTTGACTTGTAGGCTAAGGCTAGCCCCTTTCCACTCATCCAGTTTTGTGTGTACACATACATATCCTGGCCATGGACTGTGATCCTGATTCTCCCTCTGGATGATCGGACCCTGTGAAGTAAGAGGGAGAATGCCTTGGCCCTGGCCTGCTTCTACACTCATTCATTAATGAGACCAACCATTGTCCAAGCTTTGGGAGTAGGCAAGTCGGAGCTCGACTAAAGCTAAGTTACTTTTTGACTGCTTCCAAGGTAATGAAAGGACCAGAAGGGGACCTGTTCCAGTTAGAGCCTGGTGTGCAGAACATCGGTGTCTAATTCTCATTCTGTTCAGTGAGCTTCAGACGTAATGCACTTTTAAAAATAGACATATACACCAAATGGTATTGTTCCTGGAAACTAAGTAATCCTAGCTGTTTTAATTCACCAGTAATTGCTTATTAAAATCTTAATAACATTTGTTTTGATGTGAAAAAATTCTTTTAGTAGCACTGCTTCATGTTTAATTGAATTTCTGCACAAGTGGTTAATCGTGAATATCTAATTAGACCTGAGTCTGTTCTTTGTTCATTCTGAGGCAGTTACTTCAAACATCTGCTCCTTTGAGGCCTTCACTTTCACCCTCCCTCCGAGTGGTTTCTTTGGTGTCATACATAGGAAGGGGCTACCTCTGGGTGATAGGTGATGATGATCAGATGAGTCCCTGGGGAGACATGTGACATTCAGAAGCTCCCAGTCTGCTCTGCAGCAGTACCACCTGATCCCAGCTTTCCCTTTAAATCAGCAGCTGAGCGCAGTGGGCCGGTTTTCTGTAAAACACTGCACAGAGGAAGGGTGAGGTCTCCAGGGCAGGAAGCATGCACAGTCCTTGCGCAGCTCTGGCGGTGTGCACTGGGTGGAGCTCGGAGGGCTGGTGGCCACCGGAGTCCTTAGTCCATTTCTCATGCAGCTTCTCAGAGTAGCGATTCTTCTTATGTCCTGTTTCTCTCACAGAACAGATCACCTTTTTCTCTTTGGGGCTCTTACCTTAGAAGTTGTACTAATTTACCATATGAGTTTGCATTTGTGATGCTGGTGAGATTTCCATAGTCCATAAAACTTACATTGAGTCATTTCTGTCAGTGTGGCTTAAGCAGCCTTTGTTGACATTGGTCAGCTGTGGAAACCTCCCTGTAGCTCAGACTTGCTTTTTATGCTGTTTTTAATTGTCTTTCACTTTATAGGTGGTATCTTGGCCAACAAACAAAACTGCTTTGATGACTTCCAGTGTGCTGCCGAGTATCTCATCAAAGAAGGCTACACATCCCCCAAGAGGCTCACCATCAACGGAGGCTCCAATGGAGGCCTCTTAGTAGGTGAGAGCTGCATTTATTCATTCAGTCACTAGCTGACCCACTCAGGGTTTTCACACAGCTCCATTTACTCTGAGGTTCACAGGTGGGAGTAATGCAGAGAAAGCAAAACTCAGTTGCATTTGAGCATCTGAACCTGCATCATGCTGAGTAAAATCAGCCTGCCCTGACCGCTTTACTCTCTACGAACTAAAGCCACAGCTTGGCAGCCCTTGGCCACCACCGGACTCAACCTGATACCACCCCCTGATGGTGCCACTCAGACCTAGTAAGATGTGAGCCCTGTGGAACATTTGTTCTAACCTGTGCTGTGTGGTGCTAAATGTTGTGGGCGTAGAGAGGGGTACACAAGAGGAATCCATACTTTCGTAGTAATGCAGAAGGGAAGGGAGTGGTTGGTATGAATACTTTACTCTTGCTGGGCACCCTGGGAGGTGGATGGACTGTTACTGTCCAGACCTTAAAGAGCCCTGAGGGTTGGATAGCTCCTCCTGTCACATAACAGGGAGTAGTGATACCGGGTTAAGCCTGTCACTTTGCTGATGTTACCGGTTAGTGAGATTTTACTCTTTGCTCCCTCGGTGGCGCTTGGCATACTCATGAACATGTACGTGGCAGGCTAAGTCCTTCCTCATCCAGTGTCCTAAAGATTGTTCCCTGTACATGTGTAAACAGCATAAATACACGACAATTTTCAGTCCAGTCCTGGGAGTTCAGAGGTGACTGTTCATCTACCTTTGAAACATGTGGAGCATGTCAAAACATGGATTTCCGTGCTTAACCTTTTCCCCATAGAGCATGGTCTTTATAGCCAGATGCTTTGTAGTAAGTGCTTGCCTGACATGCCTGAGGACCGGGGTAAATCCTGAGCCCTGTCAAATACGTGTGAAGCTAGCTCGTGAATGTAAAAATACAGTTGTCCAAAGTTACTTGTTTAAATTTGGAACAGGTGGGGCTGAGAGAGGTGACTCGGCTGTTAAGAGTACTTCCTGATCTTCTCGAGGGCCCGAGTTGGATTCTTAGGACTCACATTGGGCAGCTTACAAATTTTATTAGACATCAAGAAATGCCAAGCGTGTCTTCAGGGGTTAGGCATGGATGTGTCCGCAAAGCAGATGTCTCTACCTTCACGGAGCTTTACTTCCGTTCAGATGAGTCAGACAAACCAAGGCCCTCAGGCTAACACGGAGGCTCGTGTCCTCTTGGAGCCAGGTGGGTGTCCCAAGGCCAAACGAGAAAGGACTTGAGTGCTCACTCTGCTCTGGAAACAGGAAGCTTTGGGAGTCCTGAGCAGATGGGCAGCTGAGAGGCCTCTCTGGCTTGGACCAAGCTCTGGCTCTGGAAGTAATAAATAGTCAGAGTCCGGATATATTCCGAACTACAAGTAAGTGGTTCAACAGAACTATGAGGGAGTCCAAGGCTTGCTGGGAAAGAACGTTGCACATACCATGTGATCTGTGCCGTACTCTACTGGTTCACCCACTAACTCTGCTGTGGGTTCGGTTTATCCCTCTTAAGCCAAGGCCTTTGCGAAACCCACAAAGACAGAGCTGCATCAAAATGCTGGCTTGCTCGTTCTAGGCATGCACACTCCTAACCCTCCAAGAGAATCTGGGTTCTGAGGGAGTGGTTCGGACTTCTGTACTATTTATTAATGTGTGATGGAATCAGAATGAGGTGTGAACTGCGGTTTTTGCCAGAGGCAGGGAGTAGTCTAGATCTTTTGACTGACTCCTAGTCATGCAGCTCTGATGGGCTTCCGACCCGCCTCCTTGGCTGCTGTTTGGGGGGCTAGGGCACCTACTCCACTCCGTGGCATCTGACCTCTTTAGCAGCAGTCATAGTCATGCTTTGTTTTAATGGCTCATTCAGTTCTCTTGCCCAGCAAATTTGGTTTTATTTCCTGGGAAATATTACTTGGCAAGTATTCAGTAGATTATCTGTTAAAAAGCAACAACGAAACGTGTAAAAACAGGATAGTCTGTGCCAGCGTTGGCTAGAGCTGCGTTTCAGCCCGTCTTCTGCGCTGAACTGGTTCTGAGATCCGAACAAGTTCCTTCCAATCCCCATTGCCTGTGAAAGCAAGTTGGCTAGGAGAAGGGCACCAAATAACATCACAGGTCATCCCCCACCGATGTTCACACTGGGGGGTAAATGTTCCCTTACTGGTGAAACCCCTGCCTTCTCCCCTTGACTGGTTGGAAACTGAAGCATTTCTGAAAACTGCCTGTGTCCAAGGCTGAAACAACAAGCGTCCTGAAGATATAAAGTACTGGGTTCATCTAGATGTTTATTTGTAAACAACTTCCCTTTTTTCTCTCTCTCTTGGTTTTTAGCTGCTTGTGCGAATCAGCGTCCAGACCTCTTCGGTTGTGTTATTGCCCAGGTTGGAGTGATGGACATGTTAAAGTTCCATAAGTTTACCATTGGCCATGCCTGGACCACTGACTATGGGTGCTCAGACAGCAAACAACACTTTGAATGGCTTCTCAAGTATGTTTTCCTTAATATTTGCTTATATGCTTTCAGAATCTGATATCTTAATAGTGACCGTTGTCAACAGGATTTGGTGTTTCGGCTGCATATAATCAGCAGAATCACAGAGATGGTAGCACCCTCCTGCTTTCCTTGGGTTTTGTTTATCTGCAGTGCTGGGGATTGAATCCAGGACCTTGCTCGTGCTAGACAAGTGCTCTACCACAGCCAAACCCCCAGATATACTGCTTTCCATAAAGATGGCTGTCTACAATTCCTGTCAGACACTAATGTAGGTCGTGCTGTGGAGGGACTTTTCAGGTGGTAAAAGGGTCCTCTGGAACCTGAGACCCACTGTGAATCGTAACCATGAAGAAATGGAGACCTCAGTCCCGTAGCTATGTGAGGCTGAATTCTGCTCAGAACCGGAGGCTGTAATTCTTGCCCCGAGTTCCCAGGAGAAGTGCTGACCGCTCACACCTTGGCGGCCTTGAGACACTTGGAGCAGGGAGCTGGCCGAGGCAGTCCAAACTGCCGTGACACAACAGTGACCTGAGTCTGTGGTTCTGTGCTGGTCGTCGTTTGTTACTGCAGGAACCAGGAAGTCATGTAGAATGGTGTAAAGCTGTACATCAGTAGAGACAGTTGCCTTTCTTAAAAGGGAACACAGAACACAGTTAAAACATTTTTATGATCAGTATACCCACAAATATTTGAAATTAGATTAGTTAGTTTATACACTTCTTTTATTCATAACCCCCAACAGCTTTAGGGATAGCAGTGAGTAATGAGACATTTTCCTTCTCTTTGGCTCTTCATATCCCACACGTAGTATTTGCAGATTATTTATCAGCTGTATTTAGGAATTCCCTCAAGCTGATATAAGAAACTCGTTTCCCATTGCAGTCTTCTCAGAAAAATCATAAATTTGATTCAAAACATTTTTTAATTTGTTGTTTTTGTTTTTTGTAGTTACCTTCCCTCCTCCGAACTTCATCTGAAATGTTTAATTAAGTATTTTGAAACAACTACATTTTATTGTCAAAGGGAAAAAGCTAACTGAATACTGTGGTTACTCACTGGTGTAACGGTCCAAAGAAGTCATAATTGAGATTAACTGGATGTGCACCTGGAGGCCAAGACCTTTCAAATGATGAAGTTTGAATTGTACGTCAAAGACGTCACAATGTTCCACAGCGTGTGGTGCTTCCTAAATAGTTATAAAGGGAGGAAAGGTTCGAGAAGAATTTAGGCACTCCCACTTCAGATTCCCGTGTTCTGATGTTGCTCATTCAGGACTGAGCCTTCCTTTTACCTGTGAGTGAGCGTAGAGCTCACCCCTGCACATCAGCTGGAGAGGGTCGTGAGGGACTCCTGGGTGTGTCCCTGTAGCATCCCGAGAATTGTTCTCCCCACAAACGTCTTTGAATTTTAATAGGCAGGGTTTCCACACTGCAGAGAACTAACCCATGTGTGTGTGTGTGGGGGGGGGGGGTGTTAGCCAGATCCGCCAGATCCGCTGCTGCCCAACACCGCACAGTGGGAAACTGAGCCTCAGCCTGCTTGGGTTTCACGGGATAAACTGAGCAGAATTGATGCTGTCTTCATACTTCCCACTTTGAGTCTGTGCTGAAACAAATTATTATATCCATTAGTGCAACACTCTGAAAATAATGGGCAAATGTAAAGAAAAGATACCCAGATGTTCCTCTCATTGATGTTGTCAGTCATTCTTTAACTCAGTTCTTTTCTTCTTAAAATCCGTCTTAATCAACTCACCAGTTAAACTTACCTTCTGCTTCAAAAGTGTCTCCCACTGCTTTCTCTCCGTTGGGGCTGGACTGAGAACCAGGCCTCCTCAGTGTACAGATTAGCAGCCAATCCCAGAGGATAGGTGTGTCCTTCCTAAAGCAGCTGCGTTTAGCCTGAGATACCAGTGTGAGCGCTGTTAAAGGACAGACATAAGTCCTTCAACAAGAGATAGATGGCTGTGTGGATAACACAGGAGCGTTAAGCTCAAAGCAGGTTATTTCAGCAGCCCTGCGACTTCCTTTCTTATATTGCCTTCAAGGTTAACGACCCAGCTCCCCAGTTTCCAGTAGCCCTCGACAGCCATGGCCTAAACCATGGCAGCACAGGCTGCTGTGGCCCTCACCTGCTGTTAGCGACAGTTCTCGGTAGTGGTCAGGCCGGTCAAGCACGTGGGTCCTGGAACAGCTCTGCCCTCTTGTTTTCTGTGGTAGCTCTGCCCTTGGTATCCTACCATCCTCATGGAAGTACCTCTCTCTGCCTTGTAGATACTCACCGCTGCACAACGTGAAGCTTCCAGAGGCAGATGACATCCAGTACCCTTCCATGCTTCTCCTCACTGCTGACCATGACGACCGAGTGGTCCCGCTGCACTCCCTGAAGTTCATTGCCACCCTTCAATACATTGTGGGCCGCAGCCGGAAGCAGAGCAACCCCTTGCTCATCCACGTGGACACCAAGGCTGGCCACGGGGCCGGGAAACCCACCGCCAAAGTGATAGAAGAAGTTTCAGATATGTTTGCGTTCATCGCGCGGTGCCTGAACATCGAGTGGATTCAGTAAATGGGATTTCCAGCTCCTCCCAACAGTCACAGAAAACCTCAAGGGCTTTCACACCATCTTCACCGAGAAACCACTGGGCAGGGTGCTGCCCGCGTGAGCACGGTGCCTCGGCTCACAGACAGCAACGGAGCAGAACTGCCATGGGGATTTTATCTTTTCTAGGCTTCTCCTTTGTAGCAAGCCCTTGATGTTTTGCTTTTTATTTTTTCCCCCTCTCTATCAAGGCACATATTTTAAAAGGGGGGGAAGGGGGCATGTTTGGATAAGAAACTAAATGACAGTGAACGTGATGTGAATAATATTAGATCCTTGGATTGAGGAATGGTCATAGTTGGGCATCCTCATATATAATAACTCAATGAAGTTGCTTCTCTAACCATAACATAAACCCTTAAATACTGGGAGGCCTCAAGGGAGACTCCACTGCATACTAATAAATGCTATTTCAGAGTGGAGGCTTTAGTTTGGGTTCCTTTGCAACAAGAGGCAGCCTCAAATGCAGATGACTACCAGGATGAAGACTGTAGCCTCTATGCAACAGTTAGGTTCCAAACAGTTGGAATATCGGGACCACCAAAATGAGGCTGATCCATCCACCTCATCTCACTTTGAGGGATGCAACTGTGGGAGACGCTTCGTCGTCGTCTCCACTGTTCCCTACTCAGGTAAAGATCTGATTGAGATCTTTTGGTTTGAATGCTTCTGTTTTTAAAAATCCTGGACTGGGGTTGGGTAGGTGGCTCTGTAGGGAAGGGTGCTTGCTCTGAAAGCCTGAGGACCTGCTGAGTTTGAATAGCAGCCCCCATATAAAATGCCGGGCAAGGCTACATGTGCCTGTAACCCCAGCAGTGGGGGCAGCAATAGGCAGGTCCTGAACATGCAGTGGCCGACTGAGTTAGCCAGATGGTGAGCTTCCGGTTCATGGAGAGACTGTGTGGTGACAGACAGGAAGGAAGCGGTCATCCTCAGGCCTCCCGAGTGCACGTACGTAGATGGGCACACCTGCACACTCACATGCTTGCACCACACACAAAGACCACATAAACACACAAAAACTGTGGACTGCAAAATTAAGATTATTCACCTGTTTGCCCATGTGTTGGCTTGGTTACAGAGTATTTGTGGATATCAGACAACACAAGTGAATTGCTCAAATAGAGTCATTTACCCAGTCTCCCCCTAAACGGGAACTACGGCCTTTCCCAAGCCCCTTCTCCCTCGCAGACTACTTTCCAGATGCAGTTACACTGTAAAGAGGAGATGTTTCCATTCGCTCTGCCCCACTCCGGTAATTTTTGAGGGAACCATACAGATTACTCAAACTTAGGCTTTGGGAAGAATATTCTGGGTGTGTTTTAACATCTCACAAAGTACTGTTCCTTGTCTTTGAGTTTGGGAATGCTGATCGGGTTTATAAGAAAGAGGGTCTTTGTGTTACTTTATCAAATGTGATTAAAAGAGAGATCTTAACTTTACACAAAGTCACCCCCAACACCAATTGTCCCATTGACTGTGTCCAGATCACGAATCACATATATATGCCCTTTAAGCACTGTTACTCTTTGAAGTTTTTCAAATTGTAATCAAAGGTTAGATACAGCATTTTCTTTCATGCCTGATATTACACACCAAACAAACACAACTGAAAAAACGGGTCTAGGTTTGTTTTCTCTATTCTAGAATCATGCTGTCCACTCATTTGCTTCCAGGAGCGCCATGCATAGTGCGCCTGGCATTGAACATCAGACTCTAACACTTCTGGAGAAAGCACATGCCACCAGCCTGCAGGTCACACTGAGACCGAAGGCAGCATTCATCCAGAGAGATAACACTAACTAGTCGACAGCGCAGCCTCTGGCCAGCGTGGCAGAGAACAAGAAGTACGTTTGCTGGGCTGCAGAAGTCGTTGGAGGGGAGGTAGCTGAGCTGTCCGCACACAGGGCGTCTTCCTTCCGGGTCACGCAGAATCCAGCAGAACCTCCCCACTGAGGTCCGGATAGCTGACAGTGGAGGTGTGGCATGGGGGGCCTTTGGCAGTGCCAGATGGGGAGTAAAGAGCCAACATACATCACTTCTCTTTTCCAATCTAATTTTCATATCTGTATTTTAGACGGGCACTGCTCCCACGCACTGAAAAGTACCTTTCTATTTTTCTTAAGCTTTAAACATAGGAAATAAAGTAAGAATGGCTCAGTGGGTAAAAGCACTTGCCACTAAGCTTCACAACTAGAGTTCAATCCCTAGGACCCCCACGATGGAAGGAGAGAACTGACTCCTGCAACCTGTCTTCTGGCTTGTCCATGTACACACAGGAAATAAATGTCAATTCAGTTTTAATTAGCGTGAATTAAGACTGGAGGTCAGGTCTTTCCGGAGCTGCCAGGCAGTGTTGCCAACCCATCGCCACCTTTCTCTGTCCATGCTCTGCCCATCACCTGTCTTACATTGCCTGTGGCATGTGGGGAGGTGTGGAGGGGTGCCTGCCACACACACAGCCTGACTGCCTGGTCTGGAGTCTTGCTGAGCCTGCTCAGAGCATCTTATCCTTACTAACATTTATGACATTGAATGTGTTCATCCATGGAAGGTTGTGAAGCCCTGCAAATTAGGTGACTGCATGCAAATGGTGGAGCTAGTTTGAAAAGGAAGCTGACGACCATCTGTCCACAGCCTGGTGACAGTTTTACCAACCGTGGGGAGCTTTCCAGGGAAGACCACAGAACTGATTCTCAAAACAGGGTGCAGACATCCAAGGGTGGGTTAATGGTGGTCTGGAAAGGGGGGGGGGCTAGAAAGAAGCCAAGAAAACATGGTCAGGATGTTCAGTCAAGGGGAATGAGGACCAAGGCTGGTGGAGCAGAGCCACATTCCAGGGCCTGGAGGTACAGAGAGAGAGCCCTTCCCTCACCAAGTAGATCCTCCCAGGAAGAAAACAATGTTTTGGGTGTTTCCCCTGACCTGCTCTGCACTAACCACCATGTGTCTGAATGTCCTCGTGTAGCACTGTGAAGCCTCTACTATACACTTACTCCATTTATTTAGGAAAGACCCAAGGATTCCCAGCCAGGAGGTACACAGAACCATAACCCTAGCAGTAGGGTCTTGGGGACTGTTACGATCGTTATGATGCTTGAAATCTCAGCTCTCAGAGTGGTGGAATTAGGCAAGGCCTCTGGGTGATTGGGAAATGGTGAATGGGATTGGTGCCTTTCTGAAAGTTGGAGTCTCATCCACCCTATCTGGGCACAGCAGCAAAGGTGCCATCTGTGGACTAGGAAGGTAGCCCTCTCCACAGACTTGGTGGCCCTCTCCACCTTGATCTTGGGCTTTTGAACCTACAGAGCTGTCATTTCTGTGTGTGAGTCACCCAGTGTGTGGTGTTACAACAGCCCAAACAGAGGAAGACACTTGCCCCTTCTGTTAAGAAGTCAATATACTGGGGCTGGAGAGATGGCTCAGTGGTTAAGAGCACTGGCTGCTCTTCCAGAGGACCCGGGTTCAATTCCCAGCACCCACATGACAGCTCACAACTGTCTGTAACTCCAGTTCCAAGGGATCTGGCATCCTCACAGACATGCAGGCAAAACATCAGTGCACATAAAAAATAAAAAAGGTCAATATACAAGAAACAACAATTTCAGGAACTAAGAGCTTTGAAGAGACAATGCAGGACAGATGTGTAGTCCGTGACAAGAAATGCTACTTCAGTCAATGTAAAGAGGTTACATTTCAACAAAGCCTTAGACAGACTGAGGGACACACTGAGCAATGGTGTGAGGGTAGGAATCAGGGCAGAGCTGGAAGCAGGAAACAACCAAGTTTCCAGAGAAGAGCAGGGAGCAGGCAGAGGTGGGCAGCAGGCTGGAAAGAGTAGAATCAACCCAGGAGAAGCCACTGGGGTGGCACTGAGAAGTGACCCCAGAGGAGTTTGAATGAAGCAAGAAGGCTGCTTGGATCAGATGGCCCTAACACCTTGAGGGAGTTTGGGGCTAAAAGCAGCAGGAACTCACAAATTACTGGGATGCTCCATCATAGAAGACCCTCACAGACATTCTAAGTAAAGAAGCCAGGCTCAAACAAGCAACCATTTAGGTGAATGGCAGTTCAGTGGTTGCATGGGGTAGAAATAGAGGCTCACTGCTTAGGGATAAAGGGCCATATTAAGGTGGAAGTTGCCCAACCCAGTACACTTCTGACATCATTGAATCACGCTTCATGGGCGTGCATTTCATGCTCTGGAAATTGTGCTTCAGTAAAGATGTCAAACTTTGGTGGTGAAAGAGCAAAGCAGCAGTAAGTCTTTCTGGATGGATGTCATCCAGGAATAGCCTGAGTGTACTGCAATGTCAAGTAAGAAAAGCAGGTGACAGGGAGCAGTGGAGATAAAAGCTTGCATATCAGTTGTGTGCTAAGAGGGTAGGGACAGTCTAAGTAGGAGTCCTTATATCAGAGTTACATCTCAGGGCAAAGCTGTCCAGCTTCCTACACTGAGATGGCTCCTTAGCCCAAAAGTCAGCCTGCTGATCCTCGTATTGGCCCCTGCAGACTACTGCCCAGCAGAGGCAGCCAGGAGGCCCAGGGCAGGGCAGGCCCACTCCTGACTGGCTCCACTAAGGCTTAGTAAATGTCCGGGCTCATATTTTATCTATGGAACAGGGGGATAATGGGTGGCCGTTTTTTAGAAATTATCAGTATCAACCTTGGAATTGTAAACAAATACCTCAATGGTAGCGAGTGACTTAGGGAATTGTTCATGAGTTGGCAAATGAAAACAAAACTGTCTTCTAGTTCCTAAGTGCTAAAGGCTTTAGTAAATAGCAAGAGGAAGCCCCTAGTCACTATAACGAGATGAACTGAGGTTAGTTAACCTGAAGACAAGGTCAGCATCAAGCATACGTGTAACCAACCACCCGAGTAGATTGTATGAGAAAGGCTAAAGGCAGGTCAACAGCAGGACATGGGGATAGGAACTGGCTTAGCACGTGGTATTTTCCACAGATCCTTGCAAACTGCTTCCCCAAAGTGCAGGATACAGAACACATGACTCCCCCAGGCCAGCTCTGTCGCTGCTGTTTCCCGCTGCAGTGGGAAATTCCCTGTGATCCATCAAGACCTGCTAAACCCTTAATAGCTTTTGAGAGTATAATGGCCGAGGACATCGCCGTCTGGTGCCCCCTGTACCTTTGAGTTGCCTTTTGCTATTCTTTGTGAATAGCAGGGTGGTGAGGAGTCACATGTGGACAGCAGGGTGGTGAGGGAT
>CABHPH010141729.1:15202-40173 GCA_902168325.1 Peromyscus nudipes | reverse complement strand
ATCCCTGCACTCCAAGTAGCACATTTTCAGCGTGAGTACATCTGTAACAAGGCTTAGAGGATCAGCTCACAGGTGTGGGTCATGGGTGAGCACTGTGGAGCAGTGTGGTATCCAGGTCTCCTCATGTCTAGTTAAAGAGAGTGACGTCTAGTTACAGAAGAGAAAATGGGTGACTGATACTCTGTTGACTCTTGAAACAACTCAACTGGAAGGCTATGAGCATCCTGTAGCCAAGGGTTTTTCTACAGCTAGAGCTCCAGCCTGGAGTTCCTCCCATTTAACTTTGAGAATTCCAGGTGGCTTCATATCAAGGTATCTTGTTATCAAATCTGTTTCAGAAGAACTTCAGGTGAGGGGCTACTAAATCATTATTTGTACCCACCTCCAGGTTCCCATGCCCCTGTCTACTTCTATGAGTTCCAACATCAGCCCAGCTTCCTCAAGAGTCTCAGGCCACCCCATGTGAAGGCTGACCATGGTGATGAGATTCATTTTGTCTTTGGGTGCTTCTTCTTTGGCATGAAACGTGAGTCTTCTTTATTTTCCTTGAAGTAAATGAGGTCACAGATGACTATCTGGGGTCTCCTGGATTCTCATTCCATTTTGAGGAAACCTAGGCTCTGGGAGAGGATAAAATCAAATGTGTACAATATCATAGCCTAAAGAATTAACTGGGATTAGAATCTGGACCCATCTCAGGCTAGCCTGTGATGGAGATGACAGCACATTGGGGCATGAATTCAATTAGAGGCATGCATGAATGTTGGGTATTATATAGTGAAGAAGGGAGGTAACAAAGCTGATAGTTACAGTTCTGATAGCAGCTGGGACTGTGAGTGTGAAGAATGAGGTGGCAGTTGGGTGAGGTGACACAGACTTCAACTTTTATTTTTCTCGTGACTCCAGTTGTCCTCACTGAGGAGGAGGAGTCACTGAACAGGAGGATGATGAAGTACTGGGCCAACTTTGCAAGACATGGGTGAGAACATATCTCTATATCAGCCCTCCAGGTGTAGGTCCCTATCTAGGGCTCCCTTTTATGTGGTGATCTCTTTAGCATGCATGGATCTTCCATCACATGATAGAGTTTTCTCTTCCCAATAGCACCTTTAAACAGATACTTTGTAGCTATCAGATACTGGTCATCTCACAGTGACCTGGCTGGTGGGCCATAGTGATATGGTACTGCTCTTTAGATCTTGTTTCTTAGAGAGAGACATAAAATAGTTCAGGTTCTCTTCCCTCATATGGAGCAGAAACTAGTGGGTTACACTTCTATCCCTTTATCAGTATACCTGTCCCATCAGCCCTCTTGATCACTGGCCTAATTGTTCTACTGTCATGACCCAAATCAGGGGGTCAGTCTTTGTATCAGACCTCACTCTTCCCTTTTGGGTGGCATATCCACAGGAACCCCAACAGTGAAGGTCTACCCTACTGGCCCATGTTGGACCACGATGAGCAATATCTGCAGCTGGACATTCAGCCTACTGTGGGCCGAGCCCTGAAGGCCAGAAGGCTTCAGTTCTGGACCAAGACTCTGCCCCAGAAGATCCAGGAGATAAAGGAGATTCAGAACAATCACATAGAGCTTTAGCAACCTTGTGAGGAATCGTACATGGGGTTTCCTGCTGATGGGGTCAGCTTGAGGTTTCCAATAATATTGAGGAACCTGGGTTGAACATTTACATAAACTCTGCACTTGTCTGTTATTCTACATTTATCACAAATCCTTTGCATGTGACTCTTTATCCTGCCGGGTCATCTTCTGTTAGACCCACTCAATAAATGCTCCAATAACAGTGTGGATTTGTGAGTCCCAAAGTACCCATCTCCTTTCACATCCCACTGGTATGAGGCCCCTTCCATCCTTCCTTCCTTAAGCTCTCATCCTCATTGTCTTCTTTTCTAAGACAAAAACCCTCTTTAAATAAAGCAGAAGCTTTGGAAAATGTTAATGTAGGTTCTTAGAAGAACTCATATCATATTTGTGGGTTGTGTCAAAATCACATGCCCTCTCTCATCAGGTTTATACTTTTGGAGACCATAAAGTCCAAGGTTAAGATACCAACAGGATTGCTGTGTTGTGATGACTAGCTCTCTGACCCAAAGATGATACCTTGTGTTTTCACTGATAGATGGGATAATTAGTAGTTCTCATGACCCAGGTCTCTAATAGACCTCACTCTTAATAACATCACATTGGTGTCTAAGTTGCAATATAGAAATATGCTTCATAGATACTTTCAAAACACAACATATAGAGGTTCCCATGTCAATCACTGGATTTGAAAACATCCCAAAGTGTCTCTACTTGTTGTGTTTGTGGATTAAATGTCAACTACATTTCAGTTAAGATAATCTGTCCATTCATCAATATTGATTTCAATTTTCTATCCTTTGCACCATTCATCTATTCTGACCCAAAGTAGGTACTGGCACAATTTTGTATGAGAAGTAGGTTTAAGTATATGTGATCTCCATTCTGGGACAGTGTGTGTGTGTGTGTGTGCCCAGGCTAGCATTGCACTTACCATCATCCAGCCAAGGCTTCACCAGTGCTGGGATTACAGACAGAATTCACTGTGGCCATCTTATATTTTTAAGGATTTATTTTTATCTTTTTTCATGTGTATGTGTGTTGTCCATGTGAGTATATGCCAAATGTATTCTGAGGTCCTTAGAGTCCAGAAGACAGCATTAGATCCCCTGAGGCTAGAATTGCAGGTGGTTATAAGCTGATACAGGTGCTGGGACCAGAACTCAGGTCCTCTAGAAGCAGTATGTACTGCAAACTGCTGAAACATCTCCCCAGACCCCCATGCCTGTTTGTTTGTGTTTTTTTTTAATTTAATCAATAACCATTGATTAAATAAGCTAATTTATATCTTTACAAATTTTTATTAAAAAGTACCAATCTGGGGCTAGAGATATGGCTCAAAGGTTAAAAGCACTGACTGCTCTTCCAGAGAGCCCAGAGTTGAACTCCAGCACCCACATGGTGGCTTCCAACTGTCTATAATGCAATTCCAGTGATCTAGGTCCCTCTGCTGGGTTCTATGGGCACCAGGCATGCATTTGCGTACATGCATGCATACATTTTTGTGCATATGTGTGTGTGTGACTTTGTGTGTTTGTACACAATCATGTGAACATATGAGGTTTTGTGCATGCATGTGTGTGTGCATGAGACACATTTGTGTGAGTGTGTATGTGAGTTGTGTGTGTGTGTGTGTGTGTGTGTGTGTGTATGTGTCCAGAAGAACCAGGTTAGTTACTTTTTGTCTGCTGAGGCATGTCCTTACTTCCAAGGGTTCTGTAGATACTGTGACACCCACATTTGCATGATCCCAGCACATCTGTGAAGATGTTTGAGTATGAGGTGAGTCCTTAGTAGCAGAGTGGGGGTATCAGAAGGTCCATACATGTACAGTAGAGGTTCTATCTTTCATTTCCCTGAACACTTGTCCAAGTATGGAGGATTTCTCCTTACTTCTACAGTTTCCCTGAAACCTCCTGTCCCCTGTGATAAAGCCTTTCTTCTTGATTGTCTCTCTATATATATGACTTTCATTCTTACCTCTTTACTGTTACTAGATATTTTTGACTTTTCTAATTAATACCCTTTCTTTTACTTTATGTCATTATATAAAGGTGCCAGATTGTGCTCAAGCTTCATGAATTCTCCCAAAACATTATCTCTCTGGCATTAAGAGGCCAGATCCTTTGTGCTAGAGACCCTGATATGCCCTAGCCCCTAACCTCTGATCAGCTTGCCCTACAAGTCAACTTCTCCCAGAATGGCAAGCTCTCCCTTTTAAAATCCAGTGCAAAGAAGACAATTCACAGGACAGCCTGACCATTGAGGTCAAGGTTAAGATTATTGATTGTCCATCCTGGACACCATGGGCAGAGAAGGATATCCTCCAGGAGGTCTGGTGCCAGATTCTCCCACTATAGCCTGAGCTCATTACTGGGCTCCTACTGCCAGTGATTAAGATACATCAGGCTCTTCAGGTAATATAAAAATCTAGTTCCATGTCTTTATTCTTAGAAGAGCTGTGTTATTCCATCTCTCACAGCCTAGCTGTTTTTCAGAGGGGAAGTTGAGGGAAGAGAGAACATCTACCTAGGCCAGGAATAGGAGCATAGATAATTTGAAGGGGAAACACTGAATTGACATCATGCCTTGCTGACTGGGGAAGTCAGGCACAGCCATGGAGGAAATATTCAAAGGATTTCCAACTTCATAGCATCTGGAATCAACTAAGAGAAACAGTTTTGGATGGGACTTGAAGAGCATTTCCAAGAAAGATTACCTGAGGGGAGAAGAACCTCCTCCACAGTGTGTCCCAGACATAGAGTGGTCCATGTAAACAGTAGTGTTCCTTGTCTTCCTGCCTCTGCCTCTTCCTGGTGAATGCATTTACCTGACTCTGATGCTAATGCTACCATCTGTTGATGACATCAGACTCCAGTTTCTTCAGCCTTCCAATGTGTGTTGAAGACTAGAGACTCCAAGAATCTTCCAAGACTTCAATGATAGATTGGAACTATGGCACTGAGCTTCATGGATTAAGCAACTACAGGTGTTCTGAGCCTCTTTAGGGTGCAGGTGGCTATTATTAGAGCACCCAGCCCTTGTAATGTAAACCAGCCATTCTAGTAAATCCTACACCACTCCACGCCAACCATTTTTGTTTCTTTAAGACAGACTTTCTCTGTGTACCAGCCCAGGTTGTCCTTCAACTTGCTTTGTAGACCAGGCTGGCCTCGAACTCACAGAGAACTCACAAAGATCTACCTGCTTCTGCCATTCAAGTGCTGGGATTAAAGGTGTGTGCTATCACCTCCTGGCTGTAAATCCCCCTTTATAACATATGTACGTTCTATCTATCCTACTCCTTTAGGGAACTGTGCTTAATACAGCTGCTATAGAAAATCATCTTAGGCTGTGAGCTCTGTGTCTAGACAGATGGCTATGGCCTAGCTACTTGGAAGGCAGAGACAGGAGGATGATTTCAGGATTCCAAGAATAACACAAATGATACAGGGGCATTAGGCATTACATATCAATAATTATATATAAACATGATTGTATGGCTATGTGCATATTGTAAGTTTGTAGCTTATAAACAATAAAAATTTGTTCATAAGTTTGGAGATATAAAAGCCTAGGTCCAAGATGCTGTGAGATATCTTTCTGTATGCTGTGAATATGTGTTGCTCTGATTGGTTGATAAATAAAGCTGCATTGGCCTATGGCAAGGAGGTTTAGGGGCAGGCGGGAAATCCAGGCAGATATACTGAGAGAAGAAAGGAGAGGAAAGGGAGAGAGATGCCAGCCTGCTGCCCAAGGAGCAACATGCTAACAGATCAGTAAAGTCAGGGAACACGTGGCAAAACATATTAATAGAAATTGGTTAATTTAAGATATAAGAGCTAGCTAGCAAGAGGCCTGCCATAGACCATACAGTTTATAAATAATATTAAGCCTTTGAGTGATTATTTTATAAGTGGCTGCAGGACCATGGGGCTGGGTGAGACTTGAGAAAACTTACCACTACACCAAGATGCTAATAGATTTGCTGTGTGGCAAGGGCTAACTATCTAGCCCAAAGATTGTAACTCTTGTCCTCACAGGATAGAAGGTGTTGTGACCATGTCTCGAGACACCCAAGCAAGACCACCACAGAGCCAATATCCGATGCAAAACACACAGGGGTTTATTGATAACAAGCAAGCCTGGGCTTGGTCCGTGTCCAACACTTGATACAGCAGGTGGAGGAGGATGGCCCAGAGCTCTCATGGTGAGGGGTTTTTAAAGGGAAAAACCAGAAGCAGGGTGGTACCAGCTTTCGCATCATACAATTGGGTGAAGGTATGTAACCTTTGAATTTACTGGTTTGGGGTTAAAGTTATCATTTTTGGGCAGGCCTGGACAAGTCCCAGGCTTTGTCCTTGAGCTGCCATAGAGGCTGGCTGTCCTTGCACATTCACATTGACCCATGCATGTATCTCTAAGTTGGTGAAGGGTCCCAGACAATAAACAACTGGCTGAACCTTGAACAGTCAGAGTACATGCAGAAAAGGAGTTACTATAAGGACTATGTCTTTTGTTCATGGCCCTCCCAGAAACTGCTTGCTCAAGTCTCAGGAAACTGAAATTAAAGCCTGATCTCTGAGAAAAGACTGAGAAGCTGCTATGGCATCTGCTTGGTCCTTTCAAAGGTATAAACAATGGTGCCTATGACTTCACAACCTTTTAACTGTCCCAGTTCTTTATATCATTACAATGAAGAATCACCTTCAACATATGACACAATTAGGTGTCACCTATGACTGACGTTTAAGACAATCCACCCATTCATCTATTTATTTCAGAAGTGGTGAGTGACATATTTTTAAGGAGCTCTAGACCTGTCCCTTAGTCACTCTAGCCTGAGACAGCGTGTGTGTGTGTGTGTGTGTGTGTGTGTGTGTGTGTGTGTGTGTGTTGGAGTCTGTTGAAGATTCTCCCCACCCACCAGGACCTGGAGATACTGTGAGGTTGATGTTCACATACTCAGGACATCTATGAATATGCTTGACTGTGAGGTGTGTCCTGGAGATGGAATGGGAGCATCAGAAGGTCCACAAATGTCCATGAGAAGAGAATCCTATCTATGTCTTGCTGCGTACTTGTCCATGTAAGGAAGGCTATTTCTAACTTTCACAAATCCCCCTACAACTCTTTGGTTCCTTGTCACACAATCATTCTCTTTCATCTTCCACATTGTTAATTTATTGTCTTACCTTATTGCTGACCTTTTCTGGGCCCCCTATTAAAACCTTTTACTTAAACTTTATGCCATCAACAAGCACCACCTGTACCAACTAGAAGAAGAGATGAGTGACTGATCTCCCGGCTAAACTGCCCCAATCTCTAGGCCCTACGCCCCAGAGCACGTCCTGTGCCCCTCCCACTCGCATCTCATCCCCAGCAAGACAGTTGGGCCCTGCCCCCAACTCTGCTGAAATTCCACTCTTCTAATGCAGCAACCAGCACCCGTTCAGCAGGTAAGGAACCTGAGGGCAGGCCACTCCACCACCCATTGGACTCTGTAGCCTACAAGACCCACTCTGCTGCCCAAACTCACCTGCCTCATCAACCTCCCCTGGCCAACTATCCCCTGCAACATCAACAACTTCTAGAGGCACAAGCTCTGCCTACACCAGTTAGAAGAACAGCAGTCCCCATAGGCACGAGCACCACCTACACCAATTGGAAGAACAGACCCACTCTGCTGCCCAATCCCACCTACCCCAGCAGCCTCTCCATGAATAGCCCTCTCCAGCAACATCAGAAGACCCTATAGGCACAATTAAGCCCACACCAGCCAGAAGAACTGGATGATCCACAAGATGTAGGCACCCAAACACCCACAAACCTCAGCTGAGACAACCCTGCATGACCTGACAAACAGCCAATCACCAGAACCCTTGATCATTCAGGCCAAGGACAATAAAAGAAACAGACAATGAAGGAACATAAGACTCATTCAACAAAGACATCACAAGAATCAACACTTGTACCTATAAATCTCAAACACAGATGAGTAAACCACGGTAGAAGAATACATTCAATAACATAAAGAGCAATATGGCACCACCAGAACCTAGTGGTTCTACAACAGCAACACCTGAACAACCCAATGCAGATGATGCAGAAGAAAACAACCTTAAAAATAACTTTATGAAGATGAAAGAGGCCCTTAGAGAGGAAATGAAAAATTCCCTTAAAGAAATTGAGGACAAGACAAACAAAAAACCTGAAGAAATCAATAAATCACTTAAAGAAAGCGAAGAAAAAAATCAAACAAGTGATGGAAACAGTTCAAGACTTGAAAATTGAAATAGAGGCAATAAAGAAAGCACAAACTGAGGGAATTCTGGGAATGGAAAGTCTGAGTAAATGAACAGGAACTACAAATGCAAGGATCACCAAAAGAATACAAGAGATAGAAGAGAGAATCTCATTGAAGATACAATATAGGAAATAAATTCATTGGTCAAAGAAAATGTTAAATCCAACAAATTCTTAACACAAAACATCAAGGAAATCTGGGACACCATGAAAAGACCAAAGCTGCTCCCCCAAATCCCACCCACCCTCCCAGACTGCAACTGTTCCCTGAGACAGAGCCTGCCAGCACCCAATTGGACTAAGAGAGCCCACTAGTGCCAGTTGGACTAAGAGCTGCTCCCTAAGCCAAAAAGTCCATCAGCATCAACTAGAACAAGAGCTCCCACTGGATCAAGAGTATCAATCAGACCAAGAGAGGCTCCCTCAGACACAGGCACCACTTGCACCAAGTGGAGAAAGAGATGGGTAGACGCCAGTTCAAAAATACAGTCAACAACATAAAAACCATTATGGCTTCATCAGAACCTACATCAGCAAGACCTGAACATCCCAACACAGAAGAAACAGAAGATATCTACCATAAAAATGACTTTAAGAAGATATTAGAGATCTTAAAAGAGGAAATGAAAAATTCCCTTAAAGAAATCAAGGAAAAGTCAAACAAAAAATGGAAAGAAATCAGTAAATCCCTTGAAAGCCAAGAGAAAGCAATTAAACAAGTGAGAGAAACAGTTCAAGATTTCAAAATTAAGATGGAGTCAATAAAGAAGATACAAACTGAGGTAATGCTGGAAGTGGAAAATCCGAGTAAACAAACAGGAACTACAGATGCAAGTATAACCAACAGAATGCAAGAGATGGAAGAGTGGATCTCTGGCGTTGAAGATACAGTAGAAGAAATAGATTCATCAGTCAAAGAAAACACTAAAGCCAACAAAGTCATGACCCAAAATGTCCAAGAAATTTGGGACACCATGAAAAGACCAAACCTAAGAATAATAAGGATAGAAGAAAGAGAAGAATACCAAATCAAAGGCACAGAAAATATATTCAACAAAATCATAGAAGAAAACTTTCCCAACCTAAAGAAGGAAATGCCTATAAAAATACAAGGTTACAGAACACCAAATAGACTGGATCCAAAAAAAAGTCCCCTCACCACATAATAATCAAACTACTAAACATACAGAATAAAGAAAAAATATTAAGAACTGCGAAGGAAAAAGGCCAAGTAACATATAAAGGCAGACCCATAAGAATAACACCTGACTTCTCAATGGAGACTCTAAAAGCCAGAAGATCCTGGACAGACGTTATGCAGATACTAAGAGACCATGGATGCCAACCCAGACTATTATACTCAGCAAAACTCTCAATCAACATAGACGAAGTAAACAAAATATTCCATGATAAAACCAGATTTAAACAATATCTCTCCACAAATCCACCCCTACGGAAAGCACTTGAAGGAAAAATCCAACCTAAGGAAGTTAGATACATCCATGAAAACACAGGCAATAGATAGTCTCATACCAACAAATACCAAAGAAGGGAAACATACAACACTGCCACCAAAAAATAACAGGAATTAACAATAACTGGTCATTAATATCCATCAATATCAATGGTCTCAATTCACCTATGAAAAGACCCAGGCTAACAGAATGGATACGAAACAAGATCCATCCATTTGCTGCATACGGGAAACACACCTCAACTTCAAAGACAGACACCACCTCAGAATAAAAGGCTGGGAAAAGACTTTCCAATCAAATGGATTTAAGAATCAAACTGGTGTAGCTATCCTAATATCTAATAAAATAGACTTCAAACTAAAATCAATTGAAAGAGATCGGGAAGGACACTACATATTTCTCACAGGGAAAATGCGACAAGATGAAGTCTCAATTCTGAATATTTATGCTCCAAATACAAGGGCACCGACATTCATAAAAGAAACATTACTAAAGATTAAATCTCACATCAAACCCCATACACTAGTAGTGGGAGACTTCAACACCCCACTCTCACCAATGGACAGGTCTGCCAGACAGAAACTTAACAGAGAAATAAGGGAACTAACAGACATTATGACTCAAAGAGACTTAATAGATAACTACAGAATATTCCACTCTAACACAAAAGAATATACCTTCTTTTCAGCACCCCATGGAACCTTCTCCAAAATTGACCACATGCTTGGTCACAAAGCAAATCTCAACAGATACAAAAAAATTGAAATAACCTCTTGTGTCTTATCAGACCACCATGGCTTAAAGTTAGGTTTCAACAACAACAGAAATTACAGAAAACCTACAATCTCATGGAAACCGAATAATGCCCAATTGAATCACCAATGGGCCAAGGAAGAAATAAAGAAAGAAATTAAAGATTTCCTAGAATTCAATGAAAACGAATGTGCAACACACCCAAACTTATAGGACACCATGAAAGCAATGCTAAGAGGAAAATTCATAGCTCTAAATGGCCACATAAAGAAGTTGGAGAAATCTCACACTAATGACTTAACAGCACACCTGAAAGCTCTAGAACAAGAAGAAGCAAATTCACTAAGGAGAAACAGATGCCAGGAAATAATCAAATTGAGAGCTGAAATCAATAAAATAGAAACAAAGAGAACAATACAAAGAATCAATGAAACAAAGAGTTGGTTCTTTGGGAAAATCAACAAGATAGATAAGCCCTTATCCAAATTAACCAAAAAGCAGAGAGAGAGCATCCAAATAAATAAAATCAGAAATGAAAAGGGGGACATAACAACAGACAATGAGGAAATCCAGAGAATCATCAGGTCATACTTCAAAAACCTGCACTCCACAAAATTGGAAAATTTGAAAGATATGGATAATTTTCTGGATAGGTACCCCATACCAAAGTTAAATCAAGACCAGATAAACTATTTAAATAGACCAATAACCCCTAAGGAAATAGAAATGGTCATGAAAAGTCTCCCCACCAAAAAAAGCCCAGGACCAGATGGTTTCAGCCAAGAATTCTACCAGATTTTCAAAGAAGAGCTAATACCAATACTCTTCAAATTGTTCCATACCATAGAAACAGAAGGAACATTACCAAACTCTTTTTATGAGGCTACAGTTACCCTGATACCCAAACCACACAAAGATGCCACAAAGAAAGAGAATTATAGACCAATCTCCCTCGTGAACATTGATGCAAAAATACTCAATAAAATACTGGCTAACCAAATCCAGGAACACATCAAAAAAATTATCCACCATGACCAAGTAGGCTTCATCCCAGGGATGCAAGGGTGGTTCAACATACAAAAATCTGTCAATGTAATACACCGTATAAACAATCTGAAAGAAAAAAACCACATGATCATCTCATTGGATGCTGAAAAAACCTTTGACAAAATCCAACACCCCTTCATGATAAAGGTTCTAGAGAGATCAGGAATACAAGGAACATACCTAAACATAATAAAGGCAATTTACAGCAAGCCAACAGCCAACATCAAATTAAATGGAGAGAAACTCAAAACGATTCCACTAATATCAGGAACAAGACAAGGCTGTCCACTCTCCCAATATCTATTCAATATAGTACTTGAAGTTCTAGTTAGAGCAATAAGACAACAAAAGGAGATCAAGGAGATACAAATTGGAAAGGAAGAAGTCAAACTTTCATTATTTGCAGACGATATGATAGTACATAAGTGACACCAAAATTCTACCAGGGAACTCCTACAGCTGTTAAATTCCTTCAGTAAGGTGGCAGGATACAAGATTAACTCAAAACAATCAGTAGCCCTCCTATATACAAATGAAAAAGGGGCTGAGAAAGAAATCAGAGAAACATCACCCTTTACAATAGCCACAAATAATATAAAATACCTTGGGGTAACTCTAACTAAGCAAGTGAAAGACCTGTATGATAAGAACTTTAAGTCCCTGTAGAAAGAAATCGAAGAAGATATCAGAAAATGGAAAGATCTCCCATGCTCATGGCTACGTAGAATCAACACAGTAAAAATGTCAGTCTTACCAAAAGCAATCTACAGATTCAATGCAATCCCCATCAAAATCACAACACAATTCTTCACAGACTTGGAAAGAACAATACTTAACTTTATATGGAAAAACAAAAAACCTAGAATAGCTAAAAGAATTCTGTATAATAAAGCAACCTCTGGAGGCATCACCATCCCTGACCTCAAGCTCTACTATAGAGCTATAGTAATAAAAACAGCTTGCTACTGGCATAAAAACTGACATGTGGACCAATGGAATCGAATTGAAGACCCTGACATTAATCCACACACCTATGAACGTATGATTTTCTACAAAGAAGCCAAAACTGTACCATGGAAAAAAATAAAGCATCTTCAACAAATGGTGCTGGTTTAACTGGATGTCAACATGCAGAAGATTGCAAATAGATCGATATCTGTCGCCATGCACAAAACTCAAGTCCAAGTGGATAAAAGACCTCAACATAAATCCAGTTACACCGAACTTGATAGAACAGAAAGTAGGAATGTAGTCATATTAGGTATGTTTTCTAGATTGAGCAGATATATTTTAGATAGACAGGTCATCTTCAAACCCTTCAGAGATCTACAGAATATGGCATTTAAAATGTTTTAATAACTTAGAAAATTTTTCTTTTTTGTTATGACTATGAGACATGTCAGCTCCTGGCAGTACCAATCTACTTCAGAGAGAATATGGGCATTGAAGAAACTGCATATGGAGTTAACTTTCATTGTGGCAAAAGTAGCCACCGGACAACAAAGTATCCTCAAATCAACTGCTGACAAACAGGACAGACAGGACACAAAACTGAGGACTACTGATTCTTGCCAAAACAAGTGTGGTTATGGCTTTATCAAAAGGCATCTTCTGAGGCCAGGACAATATGGCACCATCCCTGAAGTGGCCTTCGCAATCTGGAAAAGGTACAGTGCCTTTTTCTTTGAAGGCAGCTGAACAGGCAATGGGCCGATAGCTTCTGATGTACAATGGAACAGCAGCTGAAACAGTTATTCTTGAAGAGTAACTAAGCTCACGCCTCTCAATAGTAGAATGGCAATTAATAGAGGGATGTGAAGAAGAACAGGATGCTGAGATGAAGCCACATACACACATAGCCAAGAAGAATGGACAGCTGAATTCAAAAAACATCAACAATTTCCAGAATTTAAAATCCTGAATCATGACATGACACTAGTGGAATTCAGGTGTTTCTGGTACATGAACTGCTCTCACCCAATGTGAGGTTGAACTGTTGACTTTGTGTATATCTTACTTCACAAATGAGTCTGTCAGATACGCTAAGCCTATAGGCTGAAGATGATGCCCCAACACTGCGGAGAAACCTCGCATGACTGTCCAAGCAGCTGGCTGTTTCTGTCAACTCACAATTTTTTGGAAGTTGCTTGCATGTACTTCCTGTTTTTATTTTTGTTAGCTAATATTATTTCCTTCTTGGGTCTCTGAAGGAGTTGAAGATTATTTAGTTATAGTTGAAGATTAATTAGGATAGAAAGTGAATTAGATAGAATAGGATAGATAATAGAATTATTTTCTCTGAATTTGTTAAATACAAATAGACTAGACATTGTTTAGGTATTTATCACTTGTATATATTATGTATAGTTATTGTACTTCTGTATATAGTTTTTCTTATGTTAGTTATAAGTGTTTTCCTTTTTTCTTTTTATTAAAATAGAAAGGGGGAAATATGGTGATATTTTTCTTTTGTACCAAAATGTTAATTGTATGTTAATAAATAAAGTTGCCTGGGGGTCAGAGCTATTATCAAGCCATAGGAAAGCAGGGCAGTGGTGGTGTATGCTTGTGATCACAACACTTGGCAGACAGAACTAGGTAAGTCTCTGTGTGTTCAGGGATACAGCCAGCATTGGATACACATGCCTTTAATCTCAATACCAACCATAGAACACCTGGGTGATCTATACAAACAGGCCGTGATGAGACAGTCCTGTGGTTGGGTTTACAACCAATGAGAAGGCAGAACAGAGACTATATAAAGACTTTAACACAGGAAGTAGCGGCTCCTTCAGAGAGGTAGGATCACTGCAGGAGGAAGGGTAAGGTTTTAGCTCTTAGCTCTGACCTCTTGGCTTTCTTCTTTGCATTGGTTCTGTGTTTCTTATTTATAAGATGGTTGGTTACATCTACATAGGAAGTAGTCTTGAACGAATTGGCACTTAGGAGACCACTTCCTAAATATAACACCAGTAGCACAGACACTGAGAGCGAATATTAATAAATGGGACCTCCTGAAACTAAGAAGCTTTTGTAGGGCAAAGGACATGGTCAATAAGACCAAACAACAGCCTACAGAATGGGAAAAGATCTTCACCAACCCCACATCTGACAGAGGGCTGATCTCCAAAATATATAAAGAACTCAAAAAGCTAGACATCAAAATACTGAACTCTAATTAAAAAATGGTCTACAGAGCTTAACAGAGAATTCTCAACAGAAGAATCTCAAATGGCTGAAAGGCATTTAAGAAATTGCTCAACATCCTTAGTCATCAGGGAAATGCAAATCAAAATAATGCCGAGATACCATCTTACATGTGTCAGAATGGCTAATATCAAAAACACTGAAGACAGCTTATGTTGGAGAGGATGTGGAGAAAGGGGAACACTCCTCCACTGTTGGTGGGAATGCAAACTTGTACAAACACTCTGGAAATCAGTATGAATGTTTCTCAGAACATTGGGAATAAGTCTTCCTCAAGACCCAGTTATACCACTCTTGGGCATATACCCAAGGAATGCTCAATCTTACCATAAGGACACATGCTCAACTATGTTCATATCAGCATTATTCGTAATAGCAAGAACCTGGAAACAACCTAGATGCCCCTCAACTGACTGCAACCCACAACTCCAGAGAGGCTAGCTAACAGAGAAATACCCTAGGAGGGACACATGGATGACCCAGTGAAGGAGAAGTGGATGAGATCTACATGAGTGGACTGGGTGTCAGGGGGGTGGCAGAGGAGGAGGAGTGGGGTATGAGAACATAGGGAAATGGGAGGGTCAAGATGGAACAGGGACAGAGTGGGAGGGCAGGGAGGAAGATACCGTGATAGATGAGGATATCACAGGAATAGGAAGAGGCAGGGTGCTGGGGTGGCTCTCGGGGAATCCACAAGGTTGACCCCACCTTGGTCTGCTGGTAGTGGTCCAGAGGGTGCCTGGACCAGTCTACTCTGGTGACCAGCCTAGCAAATAACCTAGCTGTCATCATAGAGCCTTTGTCCAGTGACTGATGGAGGCAGATACAGAGATCCTCGGCCAGGCACCAGGCTGAGCTCCAGGAATCCAATTTTTGAGAGAGAGGAGAGATACTGCAGGTGAGGGTCGTCGAGATCATGATGGGAGGATGTACAGAGATGGCTGGCCACACTAGTGGAAGCCTATGAACTGTGGACTGGTGGCTGTGGAGCCCCCATGGGACTGGACTAGACCCTCTGGATACGGAAGATGGTTGTTTGGCTCGAACTGTTTGGGGGGGCACCCAGGCAGGGGGATCGGGATCTGTCCCTGGTCTATGGGCAGGCTTCTGGAACCCGGTGCCTGTGGTGTGACACTTTGCACAGCCTTGGTGCAGTGGGAAGGGGTTTGGACCTACCTAGGCTCAGTGTGCTGGGCTCTGCTGACTCCCCATGGGAGACCTTGATTTGGGGGATGTGGGGATGCGGGGTGGCTTGGGAAAGAGGGGTAGGGGGTAGGAGGAGGGGGAGGGGGGAATCTGTGGATAGTATGTGAAGTGAATAGAAAATTTCTTAATAACGAAAAATGAAAAAAAAAAAAGACCAAAGCTAAGAATATTAGGGATAGAAGGAGGAGAATTCCAGCTCAAAGGCACAGCAAATATATTCCATAAAATGGAAAGGGCTGGAGAGATGGCTCAGAGGTTAAGAGCACTGACTGCTCTTCCAGAGGTCCTGAGTTCAATTCCCAGCAACCACATAGTGGCTCACAGCCATCTGTAATGAGATCTGGTGCCCTCTTCTGGCCTGCTGGTATACATGCAGGTAGAACACTATATACATAAAAAATAAATAAATTTAAAAAACAAAAGAATATTAGGGATAGAAGGAGGAGAATTCCAGCTCAAAGGCACAGAAAATATATTCCATAAAATCATGGAAGAAAACTTTCCCAACCAAAAGAAGGACATGCCTATGAAGACACAAAAAGTTTACAGGACACCAAATAGACTGGACTCCAAAAAAAAGTCCCCTCACCACATAATAAACAAAAAATTAAACATATAGAATAAAGAAAGAATATTAAGAACTGCAAAGGAAAAAGGCCAAGTAACATATAAAGGCAGACCCATTAGAATTACACCTGACTTCCCAATGGAGATTCTGAAAGCCAGAAGGACCTGGACAGACATTTTGCAGACACAAAGAGACCACAGATGCCAGCCCAGATTTCTATACTCAGCAAGACTCTCAGTCACCATAGATGGAGAAAATAAGATATTCCATGACAAAGCCAGATTTAAACAATACCTATCCACAAAGCCAGCCCTACAGAAAGTACTAGTAGGAAAACTCCAACACAAGGAAGTTAGCTGCACCCACAAAAACACAGGCAATAGATAATCTCACACCAGAGAATCCCAAAGAAGGAATACACACACACTCTACCTGCTGTGGGATGGTCTGTATGTCAAATTGCTCTGATTGGTCAATAAATAAAACACTGATTGGCCAGTGGCTAGGCAGGAAGTATAGGCGGGAATAACAGAGAGAATTAAAAGAACAGGAAGGCGGAGGGAGTCACTGCCAGCTGCCGCCATGACAAGCAGCATGTGAAGATGCCGGTAAGCCACGAGCCACGTGGCAAGGTATAAATTTATAGAAATGGATTAATTTAAGATATAAGAACAGTTAGCAAGAAGCCTGCCACGGCCATACAGTTTGTAAACAATATAAGTCTCTGTGTTTACTTGGTTGCGTCTGAGCGGCTGTGGGACTGGCAGGTGAGAGAGATTTATCCTGATTGTGGGCCAGGCAGAAAAACTCTATCTACACTCTACTACAACAATAACAAAACCAAAAAATAATAGGGATTAGCACTCATTGGTCATTAATATCTCTTAATATCAATAGACTCAATTGGCCTATAAAAAGATATAGACTAATAGAATGGGTATGAAAACAGGATCCATCCTTCCACTGCATACAGGAAACATACCTCAACTTCAAAGACAGACATTACCTCAGAGTAAAGGGTTGGGAAAAGATTTTCCAATCAAATGGACCTAAGAAACAATCTGGTGTAGCTATCATAATATTTAACAAAATAGACTTCAAACTAAAATTAATCAAAATAGATAGAGAAGGACAATTCATATTCATCACAGGAAAAATCTATCAAGGTGAAGTCTCAATTCAATTCGGAACATTTATGACCCAAATACAAGGGCACCAACATTTTTTTCCTTTTTTTTTCATTTAAGAAATTTGTTATTCATTTTACAAACCAACCACAGATTCCACCTCTCATCCATCATCCTACTCTCTCCAACCCCCCCCCCTCCGACACATCCCCCATACCCTCCTCCAAAAAGGTAAGGACTCCCATGCAGAGTCAGCAAAGCCTGGTATATTTAGTTGAGGCAGGACCAAGCCTGTCACTCTGCCAGTATCCTGGGTCAGAGATCAGTACCTGTAGGGAGTCTAAAGATCTTTTGCTATGGTGTGTCAAGGGTGTGGGGTGAGGGAGGGAGGAATGCACAGGTGTGTCTAGCAGAAGACATCCTTGCCCTGGCACCATGACTGATGGCTTCTCCATGTATAGAAGTATCTTCCTGTTTTCCACAACTCCTCCTGAACAACAATAACACTTCTCTACATTCCATGTGATGAATTTTCATTGAATTTCAACTCTTAGACCTCTCTTTGTTAGTGTGTGTACTTAAAATTCTCACATCAACCAACTCAATGTGTCTTGTGTTTCATCATTCTCAATGAAGCCAAAATGTCTTCAATATGCCTTTTGTTTCCACAAAACATTTTCTCAGTCATTAAAAGAGTGTGTCATCCTGGGCAGTGGTGGTTCACACTTTTAATTTCAGCACTCAGGAGGCAGAGCCAGATGGATCTCTGTGAGTTCGAGGACAGCCCGGTCCACAGAGTGAGAGCCAGGACAGGCACCAAAACTACACAGAAAAACCCTGTCTCAGAAAAAAAAAAAGAGAGAGAGGGTGTGTCTTGTGATCTTTAGACCCTGGCAACTCCTTCTACCTCTATCTCTGACCAATTTGTCCTCTTTGTTCACCACTTTACCCAGGCAAAATCCCTTTGTTTCACTCACTGCATTGAATACCAGCCATCAGGCATCATGACCTTTGCATGAAAGTCAAGAATCCTGTGTTGTCTGTCCTGGATACCAGGGCACAGATGAGGGGAATGCTAAGCAGAAGCTCAGCGCCTAGCTCATGGATACCATCCCCCATCTGAAGAATCCCTCCATGTCCTCCTGCACTGCTTTCTGTTGCTGTAGTTTGCACCTGCTTATGGCTTAGGAACACTGTAGCTCTTCCTGCCATGTCCTATTAGAGGAACCACTGGAGACTAGTTGCCATCCAGCATAATGTCCTTGAGATTCCCTCCTGTCATTGCAGAGTCTCAGCTCCATTTACCCCTCAGCAGCTGCAGCCTGAGTCACTTCCATGTGAAGACTCTTCTTTGGTGGGGAGAGGTCATGTTTCTTGACTTGCTCCATAGCCCAGGCTGGAGTCACACTCATCCTCTTCCTCCATAAGCAGATGGCCACCCAATACAACCATACTGAAGATCAGCAAAGTCCCAGCACAGGTGAGGATGGGAAGCACTTGCACACAAGGTTAGAGGGGTAAGAAATTATGCCGTTGTTTTGGAAGACAGGTTAGCACAGTCTTTCTGAGTTAACCAATCACAGGCTTGTCACAAACTCCTCAGTTCATTGCTTTCACCTTCATTCAGAGGTAGCTGAAGCATGTGGGCACACAAAGTTAGGATTCAAGTTAGCCATAAGGGATTCATTAAAAAGTTTAGTGTGCACATCTTTCATCCCAGCATTCAGAGGCTGAGCCAGGAGTGTTAGAGTCCTAGGCCACTGTGACTACATTTCAAGACATTGTCTTAACGTAAAGAAATACAGAAATCAATCCACTTGGTATTTGAGCTCAACTTGATCTATTTTTGTGAGAAGCAAGATTGTTCATGCTCATAGGACTCTGGACTGTGGGCCAGATAGTAGATATGAAATGTTTTTTAAACACATAAATGGATGTGGTGAGTTTATGTGGATTATATGGAGAGAGAAAGAGATGGGGGGGGAGAAGGAATGAATTGTGTGGGAATTTGCAAGGAGTTGGTCTAGGTAGGGGAGTAAACATGAATAAATACATTGTATCTGTGTATGAAATTATCAAAGATTAAAATATACATGTCCTGGATATATAGTTGAGAGACAGAGCACTTGTCTCACATGTATAAGAGCCTGGATTCAATATTCTGTCTCCACTTCAGATATTTGGGGAAACTGACACACCACAGGTGATTGGATGTGACAATCTCATGTCCGTCTGTTAGCAAGCCCTAAGTATTCTCATCTATATAAATAGATTATAAAGCCTTTTGATTTTCCACAACCCTGGTATCTCAGAAAGTTTATGTGACCATAACAAAAATCATCATAAGCTGCAAGTTCAGGTCTATGGCAGACACATGTGGCCTGGCTACTTGGAAGACCAAAGCAGGTGGAATATATGAGCTCAAGAGTTAAAGGTCAGCCTGTAACATACACACACACTTCATCACAATTACGTATATGCATAGACTGATACATGTAACTGTAACATGAGTCTTAAAAGATCTTATTAAATAAAAAACACCGGAAATTTGGGTTAAAGCCTTAGAGAGATCAAGGAAATACAGAGAGCCACGAGTTAACTTCACCTCACCAACCTGGCACCTTCCAAAGCAAATGACTTCCTGTCTACCCAGGCTTATATGCCTTGCTTTTCTACCCTCTCATTGGCTCTTAGCCCAGCTACCTCACTTCCTCTTCCTACACAGCTCTGTCACTGTCTGTTTGTCTGTGCAGACCTTCAGGTCTCTATGATTGGTACTGGGATTAAAGGCCTGTGTCACCATGCTTGGCTCTGTTCACTAGTGTGGCCTTGAACACACAGATATCCTGCCTGCTAAGGGTTTAAGGGCATGTGCTGCCTGACTTCTTGTTTACTTAAAATGGCTGACCTTTTCCCCCTGATCTCCAGGCAAGCTTTATTTATTAACACACAAATAAAATATCACCACATTTCAGCACAATAAAATACCACCACATAGCCGGGCGGTGGTGGCGCACGCCTTTAATCCCAGCACTCGGAAGGCAGAGACAGGCGGATCTCTGTGAGTTCGAGGCCAGCCTGGGCTACCAAGTGAGTTCCAGGAAAGGCGCAAAGCTACCCAGAGAAACCCTGTCTCGAAAAAACAAACAAAAAAACAAACAAACAAACAAAAAATACCACCACATGTAACATACATACATGAGTTTGTATATATCATAACCTATGTGGCTTATATCCAATAGGAATGTGTTCACAATTTTGGAGACCATGAATTCCAAAATTAAGGTACCATCAGGTGTGCTATATATTGAGGGCTAGCTTTCTCATCCAAAGATTGTTCTTTTTGGTTACACTGAGCTGATGGAACAAAGAATGATGTCCATGATGTGAGTTTCCTAGTGGCCAGACTCTTAATATCTTCATTGTAGAGTGCAGGTTTGAGCTGACTTGATAATAGATGCCATAGAGGCAGAGGACAAGGTCAGATACAGAATGGAAAAGGCATGCTAAATTCAAGTAGGCTAGATCAACAGGAGTAGATTTGCTGAGTCCCAGCACAAGTGTGTTTAACTTTTGAAGAAGAGGTCATCCTGTCTTTCAACATGACTATCCATTTTGAATCTCCTCAGGGCATGCATGTGTGAGCATGCCAGTGGCTCCCTGTCTTTGCCACCACTGAGTATGTGCATATGCAGTAGTATCTCCATGAAGAGGACTCTTTAGACTTTAGTCCACCTCCCTCTTCCTGCCTACAAATGAAAGGTTCCAGACCACCCCCTCCACCACACACACAGAATTTGAGAGTCTTCTTCATTCTACATGTTCACTATGGTCTCCACCATCATCAATGAAGGGCCTCTGAATGATGGTGTACTGGGTGACAGAGCACACAGGGATGTTACCGCAAGTATGCTATACAGCAGCTGAGGATTAAGAGGACACACCAGGCTTTCCTGCTAACATAAAGAAGCTACTTCCACATCTTTGAGCTTGGAAGAATCAGGTGGAGTTGTCGTTTCAGTTTCCAAAGCCCAGATGTTCACCAGAAAGTGAGTTGAGGACAGAGAGAACATCTGCCTAAGCAGGACATGATGGCACACAGAGTATGGAGGGGAGATATTAAATCTTATTCATGGATGGGATGACTTTTCATTTCCACATTGCAAACACCAGGAAGCAAAAGAAAGACAAGACTATCATTAAGCCTTGGATCAGTCGATGGTCAGAGAAGATTCTCTCCTTTGAGTCCAGGAGGACAGTCCTGGGGACTTCACTGAGCTCCTGCCGCACCCATGTATTGGTGAAATTACTAAGGCCACTCCACGTAGTTAAAAGGAAGATTTATTTAGTAGGTAACTTACAAATGAAGGGATAGGTAGGTGGCGGGTTCTGGAAAAGACGCAGCACAGTCCAGCGGTGTTTTCTGGAGAACTCTCCTCGGTCTACCTCTCGAGTCCTGGTCCAGGAACAAGAGAGCGCCATGTGTACCGATCTCAGGTCTTCAGGCCCTCCCTTGGCCCCACCTTGTAGGCGTGATAGTTACCAAAGCAGCAATTGTAGCATGAGTCTTAAAAGTTCTTATTTATAAAATCAAACCCGGGCCAGGTATTGGGGTGAACATTGGAAGGTCAGAGAGACAGAACAAACTACAACTAACCTCACCTGGCCAACTTCTCAGCTGATCTTGTTTCCTCAGACTGGATGCCCCGAGCCCTCATCCAGAATGGGTCTCAGCTGAACTGCTGCTCAAAAGCCTGAATGCTTAACCAGGCCAAATGTTTCTCCAGGCCAAATGCTTCTCCAGGCCAAATGCCTCTCCAGGGCAAATGCCTCTCCAGGGCAAAGGCCTCTCCAGGGCAAATGCCTCTAGTTTCTGGTCCTCACGCTTTATATACCTTTCTGATTTCTACCACCACTCCCTGGGATTAAAGGTGTGGCTTTCTGGGATTAAAGGTGTGTATCACCGTGCCTGGCCGTTTCCAATGTGGCCTTGAACTCACAGAGATCCAGAGGGATTTCTGTCACTGGAATGCTAGGATTAAAGGCGTATGCTACAACTGCCTAACCTCTATGTTTAATATTGTGGCTGTCCTGTTCTCTGACCCCAGATAAGTTTATTAGCATACACAATATTTTGGGGAACACAATACCCCCACACGCAATGGGGGTTGGAACTTCCAGACCAAAGCTGGCATGGCTACCCACTACATCTCCCCCTTTTTGTCTAAATAAGAAGGTTCTAACTTAATACAAGATTATATACAAAGGAATGTTTATCAAATATTGTCCAGGAGTAATGAGGGATAATGACCTAGATCAGATGGAACTACAATCAACTCGAACAATATCAAACAAGAGACACATACTAAAATCCAGAGAAGTCTGGAGCATGGGTAGATGGCATGTTACAGAGATCATTCCAAAAGGTGTCCTATCCTAAAGAGCCTAAATCTAATACTTAATATGTTCTATCTAAGATATTATATATATACTAAGTTGTAACTGTAACTACTAGTCTTCAATTTCATCAAAGACCTATTGTAACCATAATTCTTGCTCGATAATTGTTTTGTTATATGTAATTTTACTATGTTAAAGTTAAAACCTTCCTTTTTGAAAAAGAAAAAAAAGGGGAAGTGCTGTGGATATCGCTATATGTCAATAAACACTGATTGGCCAATAGCCAGACAGGAAGTATAGGCGGGACTAACAGAGAGGAGAACTGAGGAGGAAGGAAGGCTAGGGAGTATGGCTGGAGCTGCAGTGAGGAGAAGGAAGATGTAAAGTGCCGGTAAGCCACGAGCCACGTGGCAAAGTAAAGACTAATAGAAATGGGCTAAATATAAGAGCAAGAGCTAGACAATGATAGGCCTGAGCTAATGGCCAAGCAGTTTAAATAATGTAAGCGTCTATGTGTTTATTTTATAAGTGGGTTCTTGGGAGCTGGCGGGACTTGGGAGCTCGAGAAATTCTCCAGCAACACCCACGCATCTGTGAGGTCTCCATTTCTGCTGACATACAGGACACGTCACCAAACGGTCTTTAGATTTTCAGAAGCTGTGTCATTTATTTTATTAAGAAATTTTTTATTCATTTTACATACCAACCACAGATCCCCCTCTCTTCCCTCCTCCCACCGCTGTAGCCTTCCCCCCCCACCAGCCCATCCAACATTCCCTCCTCCAACAAGATAAGGCCTCCCATGGGGAGTCAGCAGAGCCTGGTACATTCATCTGAGGCAGGTCGTAGCCCCTCCCTCCACATCAAGGCTGTGCAAGGTGTCACACCATAGGTAATGGGCTCCAAAGAGCCAGCTCATGCACCAGAGATGGATCCCAATCTCACTGCCAGGGCCCCCTCAAGCAGATCAAGCTACACAACTGTCTCACTTATGCAGAGGGCCTAGTCCAGTCCCATGCAGGCTCCACAGCTGTTGGTCTAATGTTCATGAGTTCCTACTAGTTTGGTTTGGTTGTCTCTGTAGGTTTCCCCATCATGATCTTGATGCAGCTTGCTCATAGAATCCCTCTTCTCTCTCTTTGACTGAATACCTGGCCTGGTATTTGGCTGTGGATCTCTGCATCTGCTTCCATCAATTACTAAATGAAGGCTCAATGATGACAATTAGGGTATTCACCAACCTGATTACTAGGTAAGCCAGTGTGGGTACCCTCTCCACTATTGCTTGTCGTCTAAGCTAGAGTCATCCTTGTGGATTCCTGGGAACTTCCCTAGCACCCAGTTTCCCCCTATCCCCATGATGTATCCCTCTATCATGCTATCTCTTTCATTGCTCTCCCACTCCAACCCTGTTCCAGCTCTACCATTCCATCCCCTTATGTTCTCCTCCCCCATCCCCTACCCTCTGTTGCCCCTCCTCATCCTCAGTGTCACTTTTTAGAGTCGTTGCTTCTGTCAATGATTTCTGTGGTAACAAATTTGCCTACATTCTAGCATAGATGGGTAAATTTTGCATAAAATATGATCTAAGAAATCATTTTCACATAAGTTTGAGTCTCCTACTTTCACTGGAAGAAGTTCCCTTGACCTCCTCTCTGTCATTGTCTGGTCTCTGCTCCAGGGCAACCACCTTCTGATGGTTGAGTTTGGAAACTGCATATAATTTAGAAACATCAGAGTCCTAGCTATCCTATCTCAGAAAACGATTCCTATGTGACTGGTCCTGTTACTGAGTAAGAGGTCTTGAAGATTCAAGTGTGCTGTATTTGGTTAACACTGTCATTCCATATATGCACACAACATATTTTACCCAGTTCCTAGTTGATACACACCTGAGTGACCTCATTTTGATTACTTTTATTGAAGCTCTTATGAACTTTGAAAGTATGAGTTTTTTGTGATTGATGTGTACAATTCCTTGAGCTAAAGACCTGGGAGTAGAGCTACTCAATCACAGGATAAATGTGTTTAGCTTTTAAAAGAACTGTCTAACTGACGTCTATAATGATCATAGCATTTTGTATCTCCTACAGTGGTGTATGTAGTGCCAGTAGCTCCATGTCTTTGCCAACACTTAGCTTTATGGGTCTTAAATCTGATTATTGAACAAGGATATAGTAATACCTCATTGAAGGAATTGTCATGGACTTGAGCTCCTACATTCTACTCTCCCTTTCTATCTATCTATCTATCTATCTATCTATCTATCTATCTATCTATCT
>CABHPH010141729.1:0-15192 GCA_902168325.1 Peromyscus nudipes | reverse complement strand
TCTATCTATCTATCTATCTATCTATCTATCTATCTATCTATCTATCTATCTCATCTCTTTTTTCATTCTCTTGTTCTCTCCGTACTTGCTCCCTGCCTCCCTCCACAGAACAGAGCATGAGTATATTCTTCATTGCACATTTTTACTGAGGTCATGACCATCATCAACATGGGGGCTCTGAGTGATGGTGCAGTGAGTAGCAGAGCACACCGGGATTTCCCTAGCTGAGCTATAAATATGTCTGGGATTAAGAAGCACAGCAATGTCCATGATACATTGGGAATCTAGTTCCTTCATCCTGAGATTCGAGGAACTGACTACTTCTCAGCTTTCATGGTCCAGATCGTCCTTTGGTTGGGAACTTGGAGTAGAAAAAACATCTTCCAAGAAAGGCTAGGACCACAGACAGGACAAGAGTCCATTGAAAAGGTGACATGGAATATAGGGAGCCCCTGTTGATTAGAGGAGGCAGGAAATGCTGAGCTGTGCTGTGCCAGGTAAACAGCCAGCCAGACAATAAAGAGGAAGTCCCACAGTGATATGTTGTTAGGCTATAAAGTAGTATTTAGATAATACTGAAGATAATTTGGAACCAATGTCAATTCTCAGGTGGCAGTAAAGGCAACTGGCACTGATCCCCACACCACTTCCTCTAGGAAATCAGTCTGGACTGAATATGGACTTCTGATCCTGCATCCTTTGATAAATCATGTCAGCATTTTATTGTGATTCTGAAACTTCTATTTATAGACTTTTATCTCAGGTTTATCATAGGTTCTGAGACATCAGATTGACCCCAGTGTTGGAGCTAGCAAGACCCATTAAGTGCTTATCATATGGTTACGTGTAATATTGATCAAGGGGTGGTAAGAGAACTTTCCTCCAACCCTGATGACCTAAGTTCCACTTTGGGTTCCATATGGTGGAATTAGAGGAAGGAACTTACACAGAGGAAGGAAGTTACACGAATCATCCCATCACCTCCATTTGTGAGCCATGGCCTAGGAGCATTCACACACATATGTACATGAACACAGTAAGAGGGTGCCTGAACTGGATTACCTCAATAATCAGATTGCTGAATACCCTAACTGTCATCTAGAGCCTTCATCCAGTAATTGATGGAAGCAGATGCAGAGATCCATAGCCAGGCACCAGGCCAGGCTCTGGGAGTCCAGTTAAAGAGAGAAAAGAGGGATTCTATGAGCAAGGGGCATCAAGATTATGATGGGGAAACCTACAGAGACAACCAAACCAAGTTAGTAGGAACTCATGAACATTAGACCAACAGCTGTGGAGCCTGCATGGGACTGGACTAGAGAGAGACAGTTGTGTAGCTTGATCTGCTTGAGGGGCCCCTGGCAGTGAGATTGGGATCCATCCCTGGTGCATGAGCTGGCTTTTTGGAGCCCACTGCCTATGGTGGGACACCTTACACAGCCTTGATGCAGGGAGAGGGGCTTGGCCTGATTCAACTGAATGTACCAGGCTCTGTACCTGCCCATGGGAGACCACATCTTGTTAGAGGAGGAAATAGGGGGTGGGTTGGACAGGGGGAACCCTGGAGGGACAGGAGGAGGGAAGAGAGGGGGGTCTGTGGTTGGTGTGTAAAATGAATAAAAAATAGAAAATAAATTTTTTCATGCAATAAAAATAAATAAATAAATAAAAAGAAAAAAGCATGAACACAGTAAATAAATAAACTCAAACAATTAAACATTTGTTAAATGGATAAATGACTGTGAAGTTGATCTTGACAGGAGCTGGCCACTATAGGAGACATATCATGAGGTTGGAGTAAACAGGGTCTTGGACTTTAAAAGAACAGATTTGCACTGTGTATTGATCAAACAACTTTGACCTAATATGGAGGTGTCTAAGTAGACCCTAAGAACATTGAAAGGACCAGGGACCATGGCAGCAGACTCAGTAAACTCAGTCTCCAATTCAGAGGAGTCTTGAGGATGAAAGTCACACTTGCCTGTCTTTACTTGCCTGTCTCTCCTGTGACATCTTCAGTAAGTACCTACTCACAGAAGCCCTCTAGCTTCTCCTGTTATAGCTTTCTGCCCAGGAGTGAGGACAGGGTTCTTAGTATCACAAAAGGGCTTCAGAATCCATGCTGTGCCTTTCCAGGAGGTCAAAGAGGAAAAGGAAATAGCAGAGGTGACTTTGCACTAACTCCCTGACACTGGCTCCTGTCACTTCTGACCTATCAGTTTTCTAACAATGAGAACTTTGCCCCACCACACCAAGTTCCCGCCTACATCCTTTTGATTTAAATTCCTGCCTGGGCAAGGCCCACATATTCTGCTTCCTGTTTGTGTAACGTGGACGTCCTACATAGCAGCACAGACTCGGGATGAGAGCTGTCATGCCGCTGAATCAACTTCATAGCTGGCTGACTGCTGTGGTCTTTGGGCTCCTGCTTCTCCTCCATCATGTGCAGGGTGAGGCTCACTAAGCTGGCAATGGGAATGACTAGAGTCAGAGCTGTCAAATTCTGCATGTCAGAGGCTGGGCTTGTGGGAGGGATGCCCAGGGAACATGGGTGAGGGTGGGGGATGGATGTGTGGGAAACATGTGCCTCCCAATCTCCTAACCAAACCCACTGATTTTGTGGGCCCACACAGATCGTCAGAGATGTCTAAGATCACTTCATACTGAGGAGATAGTTCAGTGTAAGGAGCTCTGGAGAGTGCTAGACAATTCTAAGGAAAGTGATCAGAAGATGTTTTTCCTCCTTAGTATATGGCTATGACTGTAACTTCTACTGACCTTTGGATAAGAATGACAATAATCATAAATTCATGTGGCCAAATGGCTTAGAGTGTGTGACCTCTTTGGCCAGAGAAATGCTCTCAAACCCTTCAAAATGGGTAATAGAAAAGGTTCCTGGCCCTGAGGAAGAGAGGAGCTCCTATACTCAAACCTCACAGCTGAATTGGGAAGTCCTGGGTTTCCTTCCTGTGTTCCCTGGTAACAGTGAGATAGGAACTCTCACAATCTGTGGTAACTGATTGCACAAAACTAACCCTGATGGCATCTCTCCACACAGGTCAGGACTCATCAGAGGCCAGCCCCATCAGAAACACACACACAGGCCAGGTCCGAGGCAGCCTTGTCCATGTGAAGGATACCAAAATTGGTGTCCATACCTTCCTGGGAATTCCCTTTGCCAAGCCACCTGTAGGACAACTGCGCTTTGCACCTCCTGAGGCCCCTGTACCTTGGAGTGGTGTGAGAGATGGAACCTCACATCCAGCCATGTAAGTTCTGTACTCAGAGGATGTCTGGCCCTAGAGTGAAGAGTTTCTCTGAGCTCTGAGCCATGCTGCAGTCTTTCCTCCTTCACAGTTCCATAGCAGTTTTCTTCCATTGTCGAGAGTTCCACATGCATTTTCTAACACATGTACTAAGGTTGAGTAGAACGACCTTACCAGTCTCCTGGGTCAGAGATTGGTACCCATAGGGAGTTAGAAGCAGATTCTATAGAGAGAAACAAAGATAAAATTGTTCACAGATTCACATTAAGCCGTGTTCTATGCCACAATGGGAGGGATCTCTAGGCATGAGTTATGTGACATATTAAGCAGAGAGCACTCCTGAATCCAATACAATACACTTCAGATCCTCAGGAGTGCAGAATCATGGAGACTTGCTAACCCCACCCTCACAATCACTGTGACAACCTATAGGGCCAGGCACCATTGACCAAGGAGCAGGGATATGTAACTAATTCCCTCTCGAGACAGTGTAGGAAAAAGAAGTTCCCTGAGAGTCTGTATTATAAGGCAGTAGTATCCACCGATTCCTCTAGTATCTGTGGATACAACACTCCAATATTGATATCTTAGTTTGTTTTTGTTGTTGTTGTTGTTGTTGCTGTAATAAAATACTGACAAAAGCTAAGTAGGGGAGAAAGCTACTGTTTTAGGCTCCAGATTACAATCCATCATGTGAGGGAATTCACAGTGAAAGAGAATTAGAAGAGCTGGTCACATCACATCTACAGCCAGGATCAGAGAGTAGAAAATGATTATATGCCTGCTGATGCTTACTCCACTTTTCTATTCTTATACAGTTCAGTGAATATCACCACATACAGCCAATAATTTGCATAGAGACACCTAGAACTCTCTGTATACCAGGCTCAGAAAAAAAACAACATCTAGGCCCTAGCCAACTGGAGTCCTCCCTAGAAATCTGGTTCTACCCCAACTTTCATGGAGCCTGTGGCCTTTACCTTGGTGGGAAGGGACTTTAGAGAGGGAATATGTGTTAACAGGGAATCATGAAGAACAGCATTTAAAGGTAGCTTAGAAAAAATCTAGACTCACATTGGATTTTGACCACTATACATCTCTTGGAATATCTCTCTGCTATTTCCATCAGGTGTCTGCAAAACCTTGAAATGATGAATGCAGAGGGCCTGAAGGATATGAAACTGACCCTCCCTCCCATCTCTATGTCTGAGGATTGTCTGCATCTCAACATCTACACACCAGCTCATGCCCATGAGGGCTCTAAACTGCCTGTGAGTGTGTGACAATGATCAGCTTGGGGTCAGGGTATGGTTTTCAAGATGATTAGAAGGGACAAAAGCAACCTGAGCTCCATTGCAGTGTGGACTTTGTTGAAAACTCGTGTCCCGCTTGTGTCAAAAAGTCCTTCTCAACCACACTATGCAGCTGAAACATATGTACGGGACACAGAGCATTAGAGTACTGAGTGACTAAAGGCTCTAGTTCTTTGATAAAACCAGAACACATTCTACATCCTGAGCCTTGCAGAACCACTTAGGTGCTAAAGCCTCAACATTGAGGTTATTAGTTTCTACTTTTGGATTATCTGTTGTGCCCATGAGAGTTGGTGATCCTTTCCTTTTTTAATCTGGAGAGGAATCCATGCAGACAGCCCCTCTTTCTTCCACTATAAAGAGTTGAATAATTATGATATTACTCTCTACATAGAGCCATTAATTCAAACTGAGATACATGGTAGGGATCTGGACTAGAAACATCCTGATAGGGTTACTAGAATTTCCTAGCCATGACCAAGGCCTGAAGTGCTGAGAATTTCTATGTATTTGTGGAGCTGCTCAGAGGTACATCAGTTGTCTGATACTCTAGTAAGCAGTCTTGCAGAGCTTGGGCTAGATAGGAGCTTCTTGGCATCTCTATTGACTTCTCCAGGTGATGGTGTGGATCCATGGTGGTGCTCTAATTGGAGGAATGGCTTCTATGACTGATGGATCCATATTGGCAGCCATTGAAGATGTGGTGGTGGTCAATATACAGTATCGGGTGGGTGTCCTGGGCTTTTTCAGGTGAGTCTAGGGCTGAGCTGAGCATAATCAGCTAAGAACCTAGACAGCTCTTTGATCCATGTCCCTTCCACTACTCAGCACTGGAGACCAGCATTCCAGAGGCAACTGGGGATACCTGGACCAAGTGGCAGCCCTACGATGGGTCCAGCAGAATATTGCCCACTTTGGAGGAAACCCTGACCAGGTCACTATTTTTGGCGAGTCAGCAGGTGGCACAAGTGTGTCTTCACATGTTGTGTCCCCCATGTCCAAAGGACTCTTCCACAGAGCCATCATGGAGAGTGGAGTGGCCCTGCTGCCTGACCTTATATCTGACACCCATGAGATGGTCTACACTGTAAGTACCCTCAACCCTCATAGCCCTAGTCTTCTCCCTCAGCCTTCATGGTCTGGCACTCTGATCCTCTGTTCAGTGAGGGAAACAATGATTATGGAAAACAGTTTCTTTTCAGTAATTTTGAGAAACACAGAGGTTAGGGCTTAGCCTCTTCTTGCCTGTACTTCATTCTGGATGGCTAGGCTATCTCACCGGCAAATTGCTCCTAGCAGCTTCCATTACTGACAAAAAAAAAAAAAAAAAAAAAAAAAAAAAAAAAAAAACCACATCTGCTTTGGGAGATGGCTCTGTGGGGTTTTAAAAGTGCATGGAGTGCAAGCCTGTGGACCTAAGTTCAAATCCCCAGAAACCACGAAAGCCTGGAGATAGTAGCATGTATCTGTAATTCCAATGTTCCTATAGTCAGGTGGGAGGCAGAAACACAGGAATCACTGGATATTCACAGAGCAGCTTAGCTAGTGTAGGAGCAGTAAAACAAGAAGACATCTGTCTCAAATAAATGGGACATCTGTGAAGAAGGAGACTTTGTCCTCTAACATTCACATACAAACATTGGCAAACTTACTCCTTCTCTCATACATGAAACACAGAAAGATGGGTGAAGTAAACAAAACTACCTTAAGGAAAAAACAACAACAAAAACAAGAATGCAAGTAGAAAGGATATCGCTGCTGGCTGTCTTCTTTAAGGAATAGGACAAACGGAAAAATTTATATTTATTCCAATCCACACACAACACACACTATATTGTAGTAGTTGGTCCAACAGTATCAAGTTGGAATTGAAAAAATTTTCCCCACTTGTTCCCTTTACAGACGGTGGCCAACCTGTCTGGATGTGAAACCATAGACTCAGAGGCTCTTGTGCACTGTTTGAGAGGCAAGAGTGAAGCAGAGATTCTGATCATTAATAAGGTAGGTAGAATTGTGTGTCTTGAAAAAGCTAGTCAGGCTTTGTGTCCTTTGGTTCTGTATACTGTATGAAGACCAAGATAGGCTAATCCAAGTGTAGATTCTCTTCCAGAGTGAGCTGAGCACCCGGAGGCTAGCAAGAAATGAGAAAATGGTAGTGGTAACTCAGTGTATCAGCCTATGTATTTTTATTGACCTTCAGCATTAACTTTTAATGCCCCTCAGGTCTTCAAGATCATCCCTGCTGTGGTGGATGGGGTTTTCTTTCCCAGGCATCCCAAAGAGTTGTTGGCATCTGTGGATTTTCACCCTGTCCCCAGCATCATTGGTGTCAACAATGATGAGTATGGTTGGACCATCCCTATGGTGAGGCTCAGTTCCAACCCTCTGGGAGACTGGAGACTCATATGTTAAGTACTGGGAACTCAATATATCTCCAATCCAAGTCCATCAGATCCCACACTTCTGCCCCTTAGGTCATGGGCTCTGCTCAGACAATAAAGGAAATAACCAGAGAGAACCTGCAGGATGTTCTGAAGAACACAGCCTCACAAATGGTGAGATACCTCTGGTCTTATCCAAATAGAGAGGTCCCTTATATCTCCTTCTCAGACAGCAACCCTATTAATGAAGGTCAGTATATATGTGTGATTTTGTGTGGGGTGACCTTAGAGCATGAATCTTTTTACCTATACCCTATCTCATCAAGAACCCCATTCTCCTCATACCAAAGTCTCTTGCCTACCTAACCAACAACATGATTAACCTCATTCTTCCTGATCTCCTTGGAGTAGATGCTACCTCCTGAGTGTGGTGACCTGCTAATGGAAGAGTACATGGGGGACACTGAGGATTCCCAAGCCCTCCAAATACAGTTTACAGAGATGATGGGAGACTTCATGTTTGTGATCCCTGCACTTCAAGTAGCACATTTTCAACGTGAGTATGTCTGTAACAAGGCTTAGGGAAGCAACTCAGAGATGTAGGTCACTGGTAAGCACTGTGGAAGAGCATAAAATCCAGGTCTAGTGTCTAGTTAAAGAGAGTGTCATCTAAGTATAGAAGAGTTGCGGGTAATCTATTGACTTGACATAACCATTCAGCTGGGAAGGTCATGAGCACTATTTTGCCATGGGCTGTGCCACAGCTAGTGCTCCAGCTTGGAACTTCCTCTCCCCTTTAACATTTATGATCCCAGGTAACTGTAGATCAAAGCACCTTGTCACCAAATATGTATCATAAAAACTTCAGGTGAGGGGTCAATAAGTCACTGATTGTCCCAACCTCCAGGTTCCCACAAACCTGTCTACTTCTATGAGTTCCAACATCAGCCCAGCTTCCTCAAGAATCTCAGGCCACCCCACGTGAAGGCTGACCATGCTGATGAGGTTCCTTTTGTCTTTGGGTCCTTCTTCTTTGGCATGAAACGTGAGTCTTTCTTATTCTCCTTGAGCTGATGGAAGTCTCAGATGACACCTCAGGGACTCCTAAGCTCTTAGTCTATTTGAGGAAAACTAGGTTCTGGGAGATGATAGAATCAAATGTGTACCATATCATAGATAAAAAATCAGACCAAGATTAGAATCTGGACCTGCCCCAGTCTAGCCTGTGATGGAGATGACAGCACATTGGGGCACGAATTCAATTACAGGCATGGGTGGATGTTGGGTATTGTATAGTGAAGAAGGGAGGTAACAAAGCTGATAGTTACAGTTCCGACTTAATCCCAAGCTGGGATTGTGAGTGTGAGGCATGATTTGGCAGTTGTGTGAGGTGTCATGGACTTCAATATTTATTTTTCTCATGACTCCAGTTTTCCTCACTGAGGAGGAAGATCTACTGAACAGGAGGATGATGAAGTACTGGGCCAACTTTGCAAGACATGGGTGAGAACACATCTCCCTCTCAACCTTCCCTATATGGGTTATAGGGATATGTGGGTCCCTACAGGTATCCTTTTGGGGTGGTTGTCTCTTTAGTATTCACGGATCTTCCATCATATTATAGTTTCTCCTCTACTGGATAGCACATTTATACATACATTTTGTAGGTGTCAGTTACTGGTCATCTCACAGTGACCTGGCTCATGAGCCATAGTGTACAGTTCTTTAGATTTTTGCCTCTTAGATGTAGACATAAAACAGGTCAAGTATTCTTCCCCTACATGAAGCAGAAACTAGTGTGTGACACTTGTATCCATATATCAGGACACTTATCCCATCAACCCCATTAAACACTAGCCTAATTGTTCCACTGCCATGACTCAAATCAGGGGGTCAGTCTTTGGATCAGAATGACCTCACCCTTTCCCACTGGCTGGCATATCCACAGGAACCCCAACAGCGAGGGTCTACCCTACTGGCCCATGTTGGACCATGATGAGCAGTACCTGCAGCTGAACATCAAGCCTTCTGTGGGCCAAGCCTTGAAGGCCAGAAGACTGCAGTTCTGGACCAAGACTCTGCCCCAGAAGATCCAGGAGCTAAAGAAGTCTCAGAACATGCACAAAGAGCTCTAGTGCCCTGTGTGAGGAATGGTGTGTGGGCTTGGCTGCTGAAGGGTGTTTGGCTGTAATCTCAGGCTCTGCCCCAGTTCTCTCTCCAGACCTCACCCTCTAAGAGAACTGCCAGAGGGACCCAGTTCTGTGTTCCCTGTGATGGAGGCAGCTCCTCCCCTAAGGCTGTGAACTGCCTAGGACCCTGCCTACCATGGTGGGACATGGGCCCAACTTGTGTAGGATTCGTTATCACCCCACCCGGTGCCTGCAGGGTATTTGGGACCCCTCCTTCAGTGTGGCCATGTCATTTCTCCTGCTCCCTTCCCCGCCTCACCTCTGGGGGCTGGAAAGGTCATCAAGGAGTGCTTTGCCCAATAAACTTGGTCTTTTACCATGAATTTGGCTTGATTCTGTTTACTGCGTAGGCAGAGAAACCTATTAAGGGGTACAAATACCTTTCATCTTGGTGCTTTGGGTGAGAAGACTAATGCTTTCCCCACCAGTTCCCCTGCCACACAGGAAGCAACTCTTCTTTTTATCTCCCCTCTGCAAGACTGGATGACTCTTGGGCTCTGGTAAGCCATCCATTTCAGAGCCAAAGGTCTCTTCGGAGTCAAGACCTCTTCTGGGTCAAAGACATGGCCACGCTGGGCAACTGGGACCTGTTTCAGGACCATGGAACAGAGACCATCTCTGTTAAGTGGAGTCCTTTGTGAAGGAGTCATTCTCACAGTATAGAATGTATAACAATAGTTCCTATGAAATAACCACCAGTTCTTAATATCATTATACTGAGACAGTCCACACACTCAGCTATTTATATCACAAGTAATGAGTGACATATTTTTAAGGAGATCTGGATCTGTCCATTAGGTTCATGTCTACATTTTTCTGACATCTATGAATATGTTTGACTGTGAGGTGTCTTCTGGAAGTCAGTTGGGAGCATCAGAAGGTCCAGAAATGTACAGGAGTAGAGCATCCTATCCCTGTCTCCCTGAGTACCTGTCCATGTATGGAAGGCTATTTCTAACTTTCACAGATCCCCCTGAACTCTTTGGTTTCTGTGACACAATCATTCTCCTTCATCTCCCACATTATTAAATTATTCTGAATTTATTGTTGTCCCTAAAGTTTTTCTGTGTCCCCTACTAAAAACTTTTACTTACACTTTATGCCATTGTACAAAGGTGAAAAAAAAATGTGCTCAGTCTGTCTCTGTGCTCCCTTAAAGCATTTCTCTCTGTCATTAAAGGGTTCTGTCCCTGTCCCACCACTGGAAGCATTGCCTGGTTACAGAAAATGACCAGTTCAGGCTCCATATCCTCCATTACCAGGAGTTTTCACTAGGGTCACACTCATAGATTCGGAGAGTTTCCACTGCAATAAGTTTCCACATTGCCTCCCAATGCCCCCAAATTCCAGACATTTCTCCCAGTACCCTCTCCTTCTGTATCTCCAGCCACGTCTAATCCTTCCTGTTCCCAAATCCACATACTTCCAGTCCACCCGCAAAATCTTTTCTATTTCTCCTTCCCAGGGAGATCCATACATCCCCCTTGAGCCCTCCTTGTTACTTAGTTACTCTGGGTCAGTGGATTGTAGCATGGTTATCCTTTACTTAACAGCTAATATTCACTTATCAGTGAGTACATACCATGTTTGTCTTTCTCCTTCTGGATTACCTTACTCAGGATAATTATTTCTAGTTCCACCCATTTGCCTGCAAGTATCATGTCATTTCTCTCTAACAGCTGAGTCATACTCCATTGTTAAATGTACCACATTTTCTTTATCCATTTTCAGTTGAGAGACACCTAGGTTGTTTCCAGTTTCTGGATATTATGAACATATTTGAGCAAGTGTCCTTGTGGTAGGGTGGAAGGTCCCTTGGGTATATGCCCAAGAATAGTATAGCTAGATGCATCGATTCCCACTTCTCTAAGGAACCACCATATGGACCTACAATTTGTTATGCCTGCACATGCTGGAGTAATGGTGGGGCATAACATGTCAAAATGGCCAAGCAATAACTGATCCAACTTGAGGCCCATGCCACAAGAGGGAGCCCACACATGACACTGCCTGGATGGCCAGGAATGGGAGGTTGGATAGCCCAGAGAGCTAGGATAGAAGCAAATACAATGGGAAAACAGGTGAATTAAATGATTCCTAATGATATTCCATTATACACTTATATCAGTGCCCAGCCCAGTCATCAGAGAGACTTCATCCAGAAACTGATGGGAGCAATTGCAGAGACTCACAGCCAAACATTAGGCAGAGCTCAGGGATCACTGAAGAAGAGGGGGAGGAAGAATTATAGAAGCCAGAGGGGTCAAGGACACCACAAGAACATGGCCCACAGAATCAACTAAGCAGGGCTTATAGTGGCTCACAGAGACTGAAGCGAAAATCATAGACCTTGCATGGGTCTGAGCTAGGATCTCTGCCTATAAATTATGGTTTTGTAGCTTGGTTTTCTTGTGATACTCCTAACAGTGGAAGTGAGGAGGGTCTCTGACTCTCTGGCCTGTTCTTGGGACCCTTTCCTCCTACTAGGTTGCCTCACCCAGTCTTGATCTGAGGGTTTGTGCCTAGTATTATCGGAACTTGCTATGCCCTGTTAGGTTGATATCCCTGGGAGGTCTGCTCTTTTCTGAAGGGAAGTGGAGGAGGAGTGGATCTGGGGAATATAAGGGAGGTGCTCCTGGGAGGAGCGGAGGGAGGGGAAACTGAGGTCAGGATGTAATGTATGAGAGAAGAATTAAAAGGGAGGCTCTGTCCCTCCTTCTTTAGACCTTGATCCTCTCCTACCTCCTCCATATAACTAACCTGTGTCATCCCAGGGTACAAGTATTTAGAGGTTTCTTCTATGAACTTGAAGGCCAGTCATAGGACATCACCAAAATGATGATTCTTGCAATGCCAATCTTCAACACCAAGAAACAGAGAGTTGAGGATGAGCTTCAGCTGGCATCAGGAGCTGGGCAGAGAGAAAAGCCCTTCCTTTGAGTGCAGGAGGGCTGATACCTGGGATTTCCAGGAGAGCCTGAAGGCATTATTAAGTTCCTGCTGCACATACCTCTGTGAGGTTGTTATGCCTGAGTTGGGAGCTCCCCGCTCAACAAAACCACCAGGGAGCCAATTTCCTATGCAAGAACAAAAGGTTTCTTTATTCAAACCAAGCCCGGGCAGGGACCTCAGCTGACACCTTGTTACCTTGAGTGAGGGAGGAAGCCCTGAGCACTCATTACAAGGGGTTTATATAGGAAAAGTTTACAAGCAGTGGGTTACATGTCTCAGGATTGGACTACGGGTCCAGGGGTGAGGTAGTTCTTTGAAGTTACTGGCTGAACTATAAGTGGGAAATTACTAATGGTTGATAGGATGCAGGGTAACTACAGAGACATAATTTTTTTCACTCCCTATATCCTGTTTGCTGAGTCCAGGATATATACATTTAGATTTATTGTTCCAGCCCTATTTTCACGTGAGTTCAATCTCAGGTCAGCTCTAAACTGCTAGTCAGCTTCTAAGTTCACCTATAGATCAGAAGTTACCTTCAGATGGGGGCTGACTCTCAAGAGGGCTATTGATGTTTCCCCTTCAATGTTTCCCCGGCATTTCTGTAAGTGCCCTGGACCTTGCCAAAGAGGTTATTAGACTTTGAGTAGTGGTCTTGTTGTTGAAAAGCTTTATTTATTGTTGAATGGTGTGTGCATTGCTTGGTTAATTCTCAAAGAATCTGAGCTATTCAACCACCTTGACTTCAAGTATGAGAGAGTTTCTGTCACTGGAAAGAGTTCCCTGTGTTATTTTATGTTACTCTTTTTCTGATCGCTGATCATAGCAAATATTGACTGCTTTCTGATGGAATACTTTGGAAATGGCATATGATTTTAAAGACGAAGGCCCTGGCTATTCTATCGTGGAAAAGGAATGATTGGTGACTCTTTCCATTCCTTATATAATGTCTTTGAGATTTATGTGGAGCTGTCCTTTGACTGACAGTGTCATATGAACACATGTTTTACTCATTCCCAGCTGATGTGCTTCTAAGTGGTTTCCACTGTTTTGTTGTTGTTGTTGCTGCTATTAAGGAAGTTCTGCTGGGACCAGCTCCAACAGAGAGCAGGACTTGAGAAGGGTGGATGTAGCAGGTGATATAAAGAAGTTGCACCAGACATCAGTTTGAATCTTTTTCTGAGCCTCTAGGAATATCTTTTTGTTACTGTGCTGGGGAGGCAGTATATAGGAGAGAATATATGTGTATCTCTCTCTTCTGTGTATGTATCTCTCTCTCTTCCCAGGGCCACAGAGTTTATTTTTATATCTTACAACAATGATTACATCAGTCTATATTTGCATTTCAAATATAACTATTAAGTGACTATTTTCCCAACATGAATCAAAAGATCCTTAGAAAGTCATAATCATAAAATTCAATGATCACAGTTCCTGGAACAGGTAGACAAAGTTTATCTAGGCAAGGGAGGAGAGGCCTTTAATGTTTCCTCATGGTCAAACACAAGGGAATGGGAGGGTCAAGCTGGAACATGGATGAAGTGGGAGAGCAATGAAAGAGATATCATGATAGAGGAAGACACCATGGGGATAGGGAGAAACTGGGTGCTACGGAAGTTCCAAGGAATCCACAAGGATGACCCCAGCTTAGACTACTAGCAATAGTGGAGAGGGTGCCTGAACTGGCTTACCCTAGTAATCAGATCAGTGAATACCCTGTCATCATAGAGCCTTTCTCCAGTAACTGATGGGAGCAAATGCAGAGAGAGATCCACAGCCAAACACCAGGCCTAGTTCCAGGAGTCCAGTCGAAGAGAGAGAAGAGGGATTCTATGAGCAAGGGGCATCAAGATCATGATGGGGAAAACTACAGAGACAACCAAACCAAACTAGTAAGAACTCATGAAATTTAGACCAAAACCTGTGGGACCTCCACGGGACTGGAATAGGCCCTCTGCATAAGCAAGACAGTTGTGTAGCTTGATCTGCTTAAGAGGCCCCCAAGCAGTAGGATCAGAATCCATCCCTGGTTCAGGAGATGGCTTTCTAGAGCCCACTACCTATGGTGGGACACCTTGCACAGCCTTGAGTCAGGGGGAGGGGCTTGGACCTGACTCTGCTGAATGTACCAGGCTCTGCAGACTCCCCAATGGCCTTACCTTCCTGTAGAAGGGAATGAGGGGTGGTTGGGTGGTGGGAGGCTGGAGAAGCAGGAGGAGGGAAGAGAGGGATCTGTGATTAGTATGTAAAATGAATAAAAAAATCTTAATAAACTATTTCCTCATAGTCACCATTGCCAGACAATTAGAATCTAAAAGGCTAATTGTTAACTTATAATAAGCAAAAGAAAAATTCTTATCAAATTATGCTGTAATCTATTTTAAACCTTTATATATATATATCCTAATGTATATAACTATATAATTTCTGCAACATTCCTATCTTTCTTATTTTTATAATCTTCTAATGATTAACTCATAATGTGAAATCATATCCTTTTTCTTGATTCTTAGTTTTCAAATTTGCGTTTTATATCGATAAAAGCACTAATATCTTCACTACAAAATCAGCAGAAAATCTTTCCAAACTCGTTTGTGGGTTTTTTAATACTTTCACAATCTTGGTCTTCATCTCCATCTCTGGGGTCCAGTTAGAACACCCTATTCAGTCATTTCATCAATATTAATATTTAAATTTATAGGTTTTATACTACTTTTTCAATAAATTCATTCATCTTATTTCCTTTCCCAGACCATCTCTAAGCATCAGTATTTTGAGGGCAAAAGGGAAGAAGTCAGTGAATCCAAAAACTGCTATACAAATGATTTTATTTTTTAAGTAATAAAACTAAAGGAGGAAGTGGGACGGTGTCCACCCAACCAGAAACTGAAACTTTGTCACACAGTTTCTTTAGCTAAACAACAGTCATATGATCTCTTTAGCTAAGTTGTGAGAACTTGAACATTGTCATGCAGTCTCCTTAGCCAAACAACAATCATACAATCTCTTGGGCTAAGTGGCAAGTTGTGCCACCAAAGATCTCACCAACTTTTTGGAACATGGGGGGTTTTTTTGTTTGTTTGTTTGTTTG
>CABHPH010141728.1:0-51705 GCA_902168325.1 Peromyscus nudipes | reverse complement strand
TTTTCTTTTTCTTTTTTTTCTTTTTCTTTTTCTTTTTTTTTTTTTGACAGTCTCACCATATAGCCTAGGCTAGCCTTAGAACTTGAGATGTCTCCTACCTCAGCTTCCCTGGTGTTGGTTTGTATCAGGCTTATTTTATAACGCCACTACATCAACACAGGCAGCTCACGTTGCATTTCTAAAGTTGAATTAGCAAAGAAGCCAGCACTCTGAGCAAGGGAGGCATTTGGGCCAGATGATTTATTAGTTTCATTTATTTAATTCGTTCAAAATATTTTTAATTTTCCTGAGAGCAACATGGCAATGGTGCTCTAGAGTGATAGGTAGATAGCTCACCAGTGGCCTTTGTTAGTGCAAACATTATTTAAAACGAAATTATGTAAATTTACAATTATAATAAAGGTAGTGTTTAGCACATTCTAGTTATTTCTCTGCGTGTTTTTGTTGCTGTTAGGCTGCTTACATCATAAAATTTGTACCGCCTTTTATCCCAGCACTCGGGAGGCAGAGGCCAGCCTGGTCTAGAGAGCGAGTTCCAGGACAGTCAGAGCTACACAGAGACACCCTGTGTACAAACAGAATTTGTACGAACCGTGGGTTTTTCCTGGCAATCTGTTGTCACCAGCACTGCCTCCATGGATTGTGGGCGTGGCTTCCGTTTCATTCTCCTAGGGGCCTGGGCTTGGTTGAAGCTGTAGACAGATTTTACACACCCTCCAGGCCCACGGCGTGTCTAGTCTCCACGCATTCCAGGTGTCCTGACAGCTCTTTCTTGACTGCCCTCCCCTGTTTTCTCAGACTGGTCTTCTCTTACTCGGTCACGGGGAGGAGACTTCTAATCCACCATTTAACCTTGGAAGTCTTTTTTTTTTTTTTTAACTGAAGAAAAGCCTTTCTAAAGATACATTTGATTCGTTTTAATTATGTTTACGTGTGTATGGCTGTGTGTGAGTATGTGCACTTGTGGTCAGGTGCCTGGAGCTGGAGTTACAGGCAGTGGTGAGCTTCATACTGTGGGTGCTTGGGGTGGGAAGAACAGCCTCCGTCTTGGATGTCTTCTCATCAACTTTATAAAATGTAAAAAGAACAAGTGTTTTGTGCAATCTTATGATTGCCCTGGAACTGACTCCAGTAGAAAGACAGGAAGAAGCCACTTGAAAAGGTTGTGCTTGGGGCTGCTGAGATGGCTCAGCCACAAGTAGCTCTTGCTGCTCTTCCGGACGACCCAGGTTTGATTCCCAGAACCCGTCTTCAGTGGCTCACAATTGCCTGTAACTCTAGGTCCAGGAGGATCCAACATCTTCTGACTTTCACAGGTGTGTGTGTGTGTGTGTGTGTGTGTGTGTGTGTGTGTGTGTGTGTGTGCTTTAAAAAAAGGCTGCCCTTGCCACTTGGTTCTAGGGGAAGTAATAAATAGTTGGTCTTCCACTGATAGTGTTACATTAAGGATTTGTGAATCCTTGTCCCAAAGTTTTGAAAACATTCTGATCTTCATATATTTCATAAAGGAGAATAGGCAAGTGCCTCTTAACGTGGTGGAAGGAGCATGTCATATGTCATTCTATGTATTTAGTACTCTGAAGATATTTTAAAAGGTTTTTATATTTTTGAGAATTTCATACAGTGTATTTTTTTTGTCATATTAATTCCTGTTCCCCATGCAACTTCATGTTCTTTCTTTCTCTTAAAAAAACAAAAATGAAAGAAAAAGGCACTAAAGACTGTGGAGTGTGATTTGTGTTAGCCAACTTCTCCTGAGCATGACGCCTACTCTAGAGGGTGGCTGACATGCTCAGCATCATTGCACTGAAGAAAACTGGATTCCCCCTCCCAGCAGCTGTTGTTTGGGAATAACTTCTTGACTGGGGATGGGATTTTGTGCTGCCTTCCCCCTGCTCCATGCTGGGGTTTTGTCTGCTTGAGTTTGTGCAGGTATTGTGCATGCTGTGGCAGTTTCTGTGAGTTCATACATGCATCAGCCCTGTTGTGCCTGGAAAATGCTGCCTTGGGCTTTTAGAATCTTTTTACCTTGTACTGGCTAGTTTTATGTCAAGTTGACACAAGCCAGAGCAGTGGTTCTCAGCCTTCCTAGTGCTGGGAATACAGTTCCTTGTGTTGTGGTGACCCCCACACATAAAATTACATTTGTTGCTACCTCATAACTGTAATTTTGCTACTGTTATGAATCATAATGTAAATGTCCATGTTTTCTGATGGTCTTAGATGACCCCTGTGAAAAGGTCATTTTACCTCAAAGGGGTCTTGATCCACTGAGCTAGAGTCATCTGAAAAGAGGGAACCTCAATTGAGAAAATGCCTCCATAAGATCCAGCTGTAAGACATTTTCTTAATTAGTGATTGATGAAGGAGGGCCCAGCCCAGTGTGGGTGATACTATCTCTGGGCAGGTGGTTCTGGGTTCTATAAGAAAGCAGGCTAAGCAAGCCATGAGGAGCAAGCCAGTAAGCAGCACCCCTTCATGGACTCTGCATCAGCTCCTGCTTCCAGGTTTGAGTTCCTGTCCTGACTTCCTTCAATAGTGAAGAGTGATTTGGAAGCATAAGCCAAATAAACTCTTTCCTCCCTGTGGTGGTTTAAAAGAAAATGGCCGCCATTGGGAATGGCACTATTAGGAGGTATGGCCTTGTTGGAGGAAGTGTGTCACTATAGGGGTGGGCTTTGAGGTCTCCTATGCTCAAATTATGCCCAGTGTCATAGTTCACTTCCTGTTACCTATGACTCAAGATGTGGAACTCTCAGCTCTTTCTCCAGTACCATATCTGTCTGCATGCCACCATACTTCTCGCCATGCCAGTAGTAGACTAAACCTCTGAAACTATAAGCAAGCCCCAATTAAATATTTTCCTTTATATGAGTTGCCATGGTCATGGTGTTTATCAAAGCAATAGAAACCCTATCTTGGACATACTCCCTCTTCTGGATAGATTACTGAGCCTTGAGTGGGGGAGTGTGATAAAGACATCCCATTCAGGGCTCAGCACTCCAAAGTCTGTTACTATCTGCACATTGTCCAATTGTGGATCTTTGTGTTAATTACCATCTTCTACCAGAAGCTTCTTTGACGAGAGTTGGGTAATACTCTGATCTATAAGTATAGCAACATGCCATTAGGAGGAGTTGTTTTATTGCTATATTCCTTTAACAGAATAATAGTAGTAATTTTTCCTCTAGGGCCCAGGACCTATCTAGTCTCAGGTTCTTGCCTTCATTAACAATATCAGGTATAGCTTTCATCTCATAGAGTGGGCCTTTTATTCCAATCACAGTGTTTGGTTGCTTTCCTAACATTTGTATCACTATTGCACCAGATGGCATATATTGCTTGCAAGTCGGTTGTTATTATAGCTTGCAATGTTTGTAACTGGGTGAGATTAATGATTACTTTCCTTCTCTCGCAGCATGTATAGCACCTGCTAGCACAATGAGCACTAGTAGGTGTGAAGCTTCCAATTGAGTAACGTCTAGATTTCTCCATCTTCTATGCCATAAACATCTGGTGTTTTAAGCAATAGAATCTTACCATCAGGTTGTGGGAGGTAACCAACAGAATTAGCAATAGCCTGTAGTCTTTGAGGTGAGTGTGTGTCTATGGAACTCCCTTTTGGCCAATGACTTAAAAAGATGTAACCCCTTCCTGGTACTGGAGGTTTTATTTGGTAGCAGATGATGTCTAGTTGGTGTATTGTCTTCTTCATTATATGATGACTCCATTTATATTGCTCTTACATACATATATATTTTAGGAAGCTTCTACAATAGTAGATTTTCATATAGCTTTTCAAAAGGACTTCAGCGTTAGTTGTCCCTAACATTCCCTCATCTACCCTGTACTCTCATTCGCATCTCCTTTAATCTTCCTGTTCTAATTTCCCCTTTATCCTTTATATTACCATATTCTTTATACCTTTTCAGAGAAGATTCCATTTTCTTCCTTAAGTCTCTCACTAGGTGTGCTTTGAATAAAAATGACCCCCATAGGTTTATATGTTTGAGTGCTTAGTCATCAGGGAGTGGTACTACTTAGAAGGAATTAGGAGGAATGGCTTTGTTAAGGTAGCCTTGTTGGAGGAAGTATGAAATTGTGGGTGGGCTTTGAAGTTTCAGAAGCCCAAGCTAGGCTCTCTATATCTTCCTGTTGCCTTCAGGTCTGGATGTAGAACTCTCAGTTCCTTCTCCAGCACCATGGTTGCCTGTGTGTCACCATGCTTCCCACCATGAGGATAATGGACTAAACCTCTGAAACTGTAAGGAAGCCCCAATTAAATGCTTTCTTTTATGAGTTGCCATGGTCATGGTGTCTCTTCACAGCAATAGAACACTAAGACACTAACATCTTAAAATTCCTAACATCTGTGGTTATGTAGATTGTAGCATACATGTCAGAAGCTTAAAAGATAACATCCACATATAAAACATACAATATTTGTCTTTTGGGGTTTGGGTTACCTAACCAAGGATGATTGCTTATAGCTCCAACCATTCAATTGTGGATTTCATTTTTATTAACATATAATTCCATTGTGTGAATGTACTACATTTTCATTGCCCATTCATCAGTTGATGGGTGGGTATCTTGGCTGTTCCTAATTTCTGGCTATTAATGTAAGTAACTGTTGCCACTCTGTGGGTTTGGTCTGGGGTTTCAGCACCAAAATGTAAGTAACTGTGTTGCAACTCTGGGTGTTTGGTCCCAGATTTTGGCACTAAAATATGAGTTTTGCAACTCTGGGGGAAAGGTATCCTGACTACTTGGGGAGTCAGGTGACACCTTGAGTTCCTAGGACAGCTCTGATGGCTGGAGCTGCAATGAGACAGCTTAGCCCTGGAGGGTGAGGTATCCCAGATACCCCGAGCTGCTTAGGACAGCTTGGCCCTGGAGGTATCCAAGATACCTTGAGCTGCTTAGGACAGCTCTGATGACTGGAGCTGCAATGAGACAGCTCAGCCCTGCAAGGGAAGGTATTCTGACTGCTGGGGAGAGTCAGGCCTTGAGCTGCTAGGACAGTTCAGTAGGGAAGGGTATCCTGACTGTTCGGGAGTTACCTCTACCGGGGTAGAGAGAACAGCCCACAACTGACCAGACAAGGTGGTTTATATAGGATCTCTTGGGGATGGAGTCAACCAGGGATTGGTTAGTTTTCTTCTGCTCAGGGATTGGTCAGTTTTGTGGGCTAGGGGCAGAGATGGCCCTGATTTCAGAGCCAACCTGTGATTCTTTCACTGGCCTATCTTATCTTTTTGACTCTAATTCTAAGGCAAGGGCATATTTCTTTCACTGGCTCTGACTCTAAGAGTGTTTCTTTGGTATTGGTTTCAGAATCAGGGCATGTTTCCTTGGTTTTGGGTTTGGGGATAAAGTGTTCATTTCTCTGGCTCCGGTCCCAGACCCAGGCTGTGTTTCTTTCCTTGGTTCTGGGCTCTCAGGTCAGGGTGGGTTTCTTTAGCTAGCCCCTTTCCCCTACAATTATGACTACAGCAGCAATGAACATGGATGAGCAGGTATCTCTGTAGTAAGATACAGAGTATATGATCCAAGCTATAGCTGGATCTTGTGGTAAATCTATTTTTAGCCTTTTGAACCTTCACACTGATTTTCATAATGGCTGTACCATTTTGTATTCCCACCAGCAATGAAAATGTTCTCCTTCCCCCACATCCTCCCTAGCATTTGATGAAATTTATTTTAATCTTGGCCATTCTGACTGGGATAAGATGAAATTTCAAAGTAATTATAATTTGCATTTTCCTGACGACCAGTGATATTGTACTGGCTAGTTTTATGTCATTTAGGAAGACAGAACCTCAACTGAGAAAATGCCCCCAAGAGATTGGCCAATGGGAAAGCCTATGGTACATTTTCTTGATTGATGATTGATATGAGAGGTCCCCCTCATTGTGGGCAGTGCCACCTCTTGGGTTGGTGGTCCTGAGTGCTGTAAGAAATCAGGCTGAGCAAGCCATAAGAAGCAAGCCAGTAAGCAGCACTCCTCTATGGCCTCTGCATCAGTTCCTGCCTCCAGGTTCCTGCCCTGTTTGAGTTGCTCCTCTGTCTCCCCTCAGTGATGGACTGCAATGCTGGTTGTGGTTAACCTCTTTAGACTCAAGTTTTCTTTCTGTCTTCTGTGGAGCTGGATTGGTAGACATAAATTGCTTAAAGTTGTTTTTATCATGAAATTTACTTTCTCCTTCAATAATGATTGATAATTTTGCTGGGTATGGTAGTCTGAGCTTGTATCTGTGATCTTTCAGAGCTTGTAGAACATCAGTACAGGCTCTTCTGAATTTCAGTCTCCATGAGAAAGTCAGGCATTATTCTTATGGACTTGCCTTTATATGTGACTTGGTCTTTTCCCCTTGCAGCTTTTAGTATCCTTCCTTTGTTCTGTCCATTTAGTGTTTTGATTGTTATGTAATGTGGAGAATTTCTTTTCTGGTCCTGTCTGTTTGATGTTCTGTATGCTTCTTGCACCATGCTAGGCATCTCTTTTTAGATTTGGGAAATTTTCCTTTATTTTTTTTTTAAAGATTTATTTATTTTGTGTATAGTGTTCCACCTGCAGGCCAGACAAGGACACCAGATCTCATTACAGATGGTTGTGAACCACCATGTGGTTTCTGGGAATTGAACTCAGGACCTCTGGAAGAGCAGCCAGTGCTCTTAACCTTTGAGCCATCTCTCCAGCCCACTTTATGATTTAAAAAAAATATTTCCTGCGCTTTTGACCTAGGTTTCTTATCCTTCCTCTATATCTATTATTATTAGATTTGGTCTTTTCATAGTGCCCCAGATTTCCTGGATGTTTTATGCCTGGATTTTAATTAATTAATCAATTTATTATTTTTAGATTTAACATCTTTTTGACTGAGTGATCCATTTTGTCTACCTTACCTTTAAGACCTGAAATAATCTCTTCCACTTTATCTAGTATGATGAGTTTTTCCTCTGAGCTTTTTATTTGACTTCCTAAGTTTTCATTTAAAATTTTATTTTAGTTTGCTTTTCTTTAGTTATTCTATTTCTTTGTTAAATTCTATTTTCATATCTAGAATTATTTTTATAATTTCATTCAGCTGTTTGTGATTTCATGCTCTTGATTCAGGTATTTACTCATATCCTCTTTAAAGTCCTTGAATGTATTTATACTTGCTGTATTGAAGTTCTTGTCTTGTTCTTCAGGCTAAATTACTTTTCTCAGGGAATATTATAATAGAAATGGTTTCTGGAGGAGACATGTTGTTTCTGTTTTTCATATTTGTGTTTTTCTGTGATGAGATTTAGGTACTTGGAGCTGTGACATTTGTTGTGTGTCTTAGGGTTTCTACTGCTGTGAAGAGACACCATGATCATGGCAACTCTTATAAAGGAAAGCATTTAATTGTAGTGGCTTGCTTACAATTTAGAGGTTTAGTCCATTATTGTCATGGTGGAAGCATGGCAGCATGCAGGACATGGTGCTAGAGAAGGAGCTGAGAGTTGTTACATCTTGACTCACAGGCAACAGGAAGTGGTCTGAGACACTGAGTGTGGCTTGAGCACATATGAGACCTCAAAGCCTGCCTCCACAGTGATACACTTCCTCCAACAAGGCCATACCCACTCCAACAAAGCCACATAGTGCCCTCTCTTTGGAGGTCATTTTCTTTTAAACCACCACATGCTGTTTCTTGGTGGGCATATCTGATTTTACCTTTGTTGGGTGGGCATTTGGTTCTTTGATTGCTGTAATCCTAATCTGTCAGGTTGTGGATCAGTTGAATAATGCTTATTTTTCAATGGTGGGACCACTCTGAGTTTCAGGGTTCAGGCTGAGACTGGTCTCTGGTCTGAAGTTCTGGTTGGAACTCTGGGTTCAGACTCAAAGCAGTCTCAGATCAGCTCAGCATGTGGTGGGGTGATAGGCTAGCATTCGGGGGAAGGGGAGTGACTTTGAGTATCTCAAGTAGGGTTCAGGGTCTGGTTCCATGGAGGGTACTGGAGGTGGAACTAGGGATACCCTGAGTCTGGGCCACATGTGACCCTGAGTCTCAAGGGAATGGAGATGTGCTGGGAGTAGAGGCTGAGGCTGGCTGCAGCTGCAGGTCTAGGGGGACCTTAGGAAGACCAGAGTGGAGGAAGAAAAGAAGACATAGGTAGCCTACCTGGGTCCTGGAAGAGAGTGGGTTTGAGATGACGGAGGATCCCAAAGGGATGGAGATGGGCTAGGAGGAACAGCTGAGGGTGCTGGCAGAAGTAGAATCAGGATTGCCCTAGGACTGTGCCATGTGTCCAGGGAAGGATTTTTGCAAGAAGGTGTCCAAATTAAGAAAACAAGGCCCTGTGGACTTTTCCAACTAACTGAAGAATGTCCTGAGCCTGTGTTTGATGAATTAGAGGTGGTGAGGCAGCTGGTTTTGTTGTCCCTTGTAGCTCCAGGCCAACCCCTTCAGTTACAAGGTGTTTAATAATCCTCCTGACTATTCACATCATGACTTGCAAGGCCTCTTTGAATTCCCACATACTTAGGTTTAATTTCCCAGCCCTGTGGTTCTCCTGACACACCGCAGTCCTGCTAAATGAATGGCCACTGCTGGTGGCACTGGCTGAGGAGGCCTCCTCTTGGAGCTGTTGCAAGCCTCCCCGCATCAGGGAAGACATGGAACAGCATTTCAGCAGCTCTAGTTCTTTCAAGTGGTCCTGGATGTCATGTGGGCGATGTCATGTAGGTAAATTCAGTCCAGAACATGCAGAATCTTTATTGGAATTTGTACATTCATCTCTCACAGCTGTGGAGAGTTTAGACTAATCACAATTCTCCGTGGGATACTATCATCTTGGTAATTTGAAAAAGAATCAGGAGCCTGCAGGCTTGGTACATCTTGAGAAAACTTTGGCTCTGAAATATGTCCTCACATGTGGGGGACACCACTTCCAGCATCATTGCAGAGCGTTGAAGAATCTGAAATCAAGTATTTCTCTGGCCAGATTTCAAATGGCTTGAGAAATCCGAGAGCTTTTTCTTTCTTTTTTCCTTTTTCTTTTTTTTAGACTGTAAAACAGCTTCTTTCCTCCTCCATCAACCCTGTTGCTGTCAGTGTGTCCACTGTTAGATGCTAGAAATGAGCCTTGCTGCCTAACGATAATGCTGCCAGGTTAACAGGCCGCCAGGAGCTCTGTCAGGGAGCAGAGTGTGCTTTGATCTACAGACACGTTGTGAAGGCATGCACCTCTGCAGTCTCTCTAGTCTCAGAACATTTCTCTTTAGCAGTCAGGATAAAACCTGTCACTTTCGCTAGACCCGCTCATGCTTGGGACCCCTCAGACACCATTTTTCATTGCCCCCATGTGTGTGTCTGGGAGGACTAGGTTCACGGTTGGCACTGGGTAGCAGCGGCTTCTGACAGATGGAGGGCTGGTGGTCTTTGGTCATTTGTTCAAAAGGCAAGCTTTCACAGATGTGCTAGGAGTGTAATACCATTTTTGACTCTACCCAAATGAACATCTTAGCACCAACCATATAGCAAGCAACATACAAAATAGCCTGAGAAGGTAGGAGGTAAGCATGCAGCTCAAAACATCAATTCTTTGAGAAGTCAGTGGTCTGGCCTCTCTCTGAGACATTTGCATTAGAGTGTTCGTTTCATTTCGTTTTTTGAGCATAGCTCCTTCTCCATGGGATGCGTGTGTGTGTGTGTGTGTGTGTGTGTGTGTGTGTGTGTGTGTGTGTGTGTGTTACTGGGAATAACTAGGGCCTTGTGCATGCTAGGCAAACTCTATACTGCTGAGTTGTACCCCCAGCCTTCATGTTAAATTTTGCTTTGTGATTTTTTAGTCTTTAGAAAGTTATCTGATTCAAGAAATATGGGAGCCAGAGAGGAATCCCAGCCAGCCATTACAGTAAAGACAGAGTGAGAGCTATATTGGTGGAGGTGCCTGGAAATGTCTCCTGGGCCTCAGCTTAGGAGTCAGGGCTGTCAGTTTCCTTGTATAGGTCCTGCAGCCTCTCATGGAGGAATGCCAGCTTTTAAGCAAACTACTTTACCTTACTTCTTAATCACCCTTCTGTATGGTGACCAAGCTTTATGCTTTAATGAAGATATTGTATATCTTACAGTGAATCACCCAAGGAATATGTGGGGGCTGGGAAGGAATTTAATGATAATTGCATACATATTTTTGATCTTACAAATGAAATGATCTAAAGGCCAGAGAGGTGAAATAATTGAGACATTCTTTTTTTTTTTTTTTTTTTTTCTGAGACTGTCATTGACCATGCATTGCATTCTCTTATTTCAGGATCATATTGATTAATTGGGACAAGATGGTATACGGTGGCCACAAGACAGATTATATCAGTTTAATACCAGATTGTCATATTTTGGAATATTTTTATGGCTGAATTAAAACATTACTTCTCTATCTTAAGTCTAATGGTCTGCACCACTCAGCTATACCCATATCCCTGGAGATCAGGGACTGGGTAGACCTCATACTATAAACACAAACAGACGCTTCTAAGAGACAGGAGCTGTAACTCAGGTCTACATGGGTTTCCTGTGCTATCTAGACACGAGCTTTTGAGAACATCTAAACCAAGACCCTATTTTGATACTATTTTGGGATAAAGGGTGTTGAATCCCCATTATATGCTGACTCTTGGGCTTGTCAATCAGAAGCCTTACTGGTCAGAACAACTTACCATACTCAGTTTCTTCTTCTCCCATACTACTGTCATATTGAATTGGGCACAAGATGGTCTTCTTGAGCCCCAGAGGCTCTTGGCTTAAGGAGGGTCTTCCCGAGCACTTCAGAAGGTGAGATCTGGGGATTATAAAGGAGGGCTAGAACAGCTGCTGGCTTCAGGGTGGCACAGCTTGGCCTGGTCACTGCTCCTATCTGCTGGCATTTGTTTGGCTTATGAATAAAGGGAACTAATATTCTAAGCCATGGACAGATCCCTCCACAGCAGGATCAGTATGTTTTCTCCCTTTTGGTTTTCCTGAAACTGAACGTCATCTGTAACTGTATATGGCCAAGTTTTAGGTGACATTTATCATCTATTGCAAAAAAGTTATGGACTTGCCAGTTCTGCCTCCCCTGCCTGAATGTGATGGCTCAGATGAACCCACCAGCTCCTGAGCCATTCCAGGACTTACTTTTCTCCACCATGGTAACGTTTGGAATAGTCTGGACAGCCCAAGTCTGGTATCCAGTGAGCAAAATGCCACTTTGCTTTAGGCTGAACTCCATTTATAGCTGGGGAGCTTTGTTTGAACTGTAAACTCTTGTCCAGGGCTGTAGTAGTTTCCTAGGGCTGAACAGACCACCATTGAAAAGAAAAGGAAGTTTATTCTTTCAGTTCTGGAGGCTGGAAGTCCCAAATCCAGGTGTGGGCAGGGCTGTGTTCCCTCTGAAGGCTGTGAGGAGGAGTTTGATCCTTCCCTCTTCCAGGTTCTGGTGACTATTCGAGTTCCTGCTGTGGCTTAGCTTGTAGCCTCACCACTCCAGGATCTGCCCTCACGCTGTCTTCTTTTTTGTGTGTCTCTTTTATAAGGATGTAAGCAATCACGTTTAGGGCTTATTCAGATCATTTAGGATAAGCTCACCCCTTAAGATTCCTTAACCGCTGCTGCAAAGACTAAAGACTTGGTGTGGATATATTAGGGTGGTGGTGAATTTTCGGCACACTATGAGAGCTCTGACCAACTTATGGCCTCTGCTGACCTCTCCTTCTAGGAGATTGGCTTTCTTGGTCCTGGAGAAGGCTATGCTTCAATATGAAGGAGTCTGTCTGGAATCAAATTGTTACCCAATCAGCTGTGACTGTTTCTATAGCACATACATTCTTATTTCCATTTTAGGATCTCAGTTCTGGCCCCTTGTGTATATATGCTAGACTGGACTAGACCCAAGCTTGCTATTGAATGCCTTGGTTTAATCTGATGCACTTCTTTTTCCAGGTCAGGTCACTGGGTACTACTGTCTGTCTGGCACTGAGATCTCTGCATGACTGATGGCAGTAGCTGTGCTGGGGACAGTATTCTCATCTCCATACTGTAGCTGATTGCATGACTGCTGCATTCTGAACTCTCTATGGGCCTTACTTTCTTTAATTATTACAGCTGAAGAATGTGGACAGAAGTAGGGTCATTTGCCCAAGGTCATACACACTGGTTTACAATGGGTCTTACTACAATCTTCATACTCATTTTACTGCTCTACACAGTATTATTGTTAGTTATCTTGATATTGGCTCTCTTATACATTAAACAAACAAACAAACAAAAAAACTGAGGTGAGGTAGGAAACAGCATTATTTGATTTTCTAATGAATTATGAGGATTTGGCAGACAAATATATTCAACCAGACAATTTGTGAAATCTTGTCTCTGGGGAATCTTTCTGGTTTGGCTTTTGAGTGCGTGTAAGTTTTTCACACACTCACAGCCTGCATGGTTTACACTTGCTGTCTGCTCTGTGTGCAGAATCAATCTGTACTCCCTAACACCGACCAGCAACCACTTTATGCACACAGAAAAGATGAGATGTGAGTATGAAGGAGAATGCCAGCTCAGACAGCCAGGGGAAGTTTTAAAGTCCACATTTCAAAGAAGGGGACATGCACTGGACTCACACACTTACCTCACTAATGTCCAGACCCTCATTGGATAGTCACACCCCCAGTACTTACACTAAAATGCTCAAACCTAGAGTGATTTAGAGCCATTGGCTTTTTTGTTTCAGTTTGAGCTGTCTTTATATTCACTGAGACACTAGATCTTTTTGATTTTCAGTCTTCTAACTGGAAATTATGGCTACTAAGTATTTAATATGATTTTTATACCTTAGAATTATATGATATAATAAATGAAAATACATTTTTTACATTTATTTATGTGTGTGTATGTATGTATGTGTGTATACTGTTTTACAAATGTGGAAGCCATGGTGTGCATGTAGAGGCTATGGTGTGTGTATGTATGTAGGTCAAAGAACAACTTGCAGGAGTTAGTCCTCTCCCTAAACCATGTGGGCTCCTGGGGATTGAACTCAGGTTATCAGCTTTATTGGCAAGCACCTTTACCTTCTGAGCCATCTTGCTGGTCCTAAATGAAAAGGAATTTTGAAAAGATAATTTTCTTGGAGTTGGGCAAATATCCCAGCTTAGAATGTATAAGGCTGTGGGCTTGATGACTAGCACTGTACACACACACACACACACACACACACACACACACACACACACACACAGACAGAGACAGAGACTGAGACTGAGACAGAGACAGAGAGAGAGAGGAGAGAGGAGAGAGCTTGCAAACTTTAAAGGGAACATAATTTAATAAAAGTAAGTGCTCTAATGGTAGTGAACCAATGACTTCAGAAGTCATGATGCTGGATTTCAATTTTGTTTTCTCCATTTACTATCTGAAGGTGGGTTTTTGAATGCATAATATATCTTCTGTGTCACTTTTTTGTCTGTTAAAAAATGAGAATTGTAATCACTGGACCAAGCAGAGATGGGCTAGTTTCATTATTACAAAATAAAGTCATATATCAGAGATTTGCTTGAGCCCTAGGGAGGGTTGTTAAATCTAATAGTGAAGAAGTAGTGGACAAGTCAAAGGGCCTTTAGGGAGCTGCGTTGAGAATGTCAGGGTCTGCAGATCATCCCATAAAAGACTACCACTCATGTATGCAAAAGCAAGAGCATTTTTTTTGAGAGAATTCCTGCATATAGGAGTCAGTCACACAACAAAATGGTGACGACCCCCAGAGAAGCTCGCAGGCTCCTTTTATAGACAGCTAGAGGGGATTAGGTCATCCTAAACATTATTGGCCAAGCAAGTAGCAGCCACACTAATATGTTTCTGGTTGGCTGGGGCTGTAAGTGCTGAATCATGCCTGGAATGCAATATCTCCCTGACCTGCTTTACCAGAAACCAAAACAGAAACAGGAACTAGGACCCAAACAGAAACTGAAACTGACCTGAAACTCAGACCTAGTAGAGGCTGGGGCTGGGAGAAGCCCACCTTGGTGCTGCCATGGCCTCTCAGAAACAGAGAAGAGGTAGACAGTGTTGCCCTGGAGATTAAGTCAGAGAAGGCACACACATGCTGCACAGCATGGCATGGGTCAGGTGTTAGGATTCTGCCCCCTCCAGCTCATGCCGCACATGTGCAGTTCAGGAACTAAGTAAGGGGTCTTATGTCTTATGTCATCAGTGCACACTGGTGGTTACGTGCCTGTGGCACGGTCATGCAATCTGCGCATGTGTGGTGTAGCTCTGTAAGCCCACCTGCTCATGTGCATGGGAATCCTTAAAGAGCCAGACACAGACTCCCCCTCCTCTCCCTGTTCTTTCCTGCCCCCACTATCTCTCTCTCTCTGCTCCCTGCACACTCTTCTTCCCCAGGCCTGGTTCTTTTGTCTCCCCCCTCCCCCTAATAAAGCTCTGATACTGGGTTTTGTCGTGGCTCATGCCTCATGACTTTTCCACATGATAACCAGTGCCGCTTATCATTTTTAAAAAACAACATTGGTGCTGTGATGAGATAGGTTCTCCCGGCACTCTGCGTCTGGGGCTCTGTGTCCGGGATCCTATACTGCGGTTTATTGGACCTGCGGCTGCCCACTCCACTTATTTCATTTGCCCAGCCGCCAGGACCGCTCTGCACAACACACCCACTAACCAGACTGGTGAGTTTCCCCTTTCCGATCCCTTGACATTTCCCGACTGTAGTCTGAGATATAGTCCTCATGCTGGACCCCCGGGGGGTCCTTGGCTGCATACCATGACACATTCTCTCTTGACAAAGTATTGAATGCTGTCCGAACTCCTGGGAAGTCCTCCGGTAAGTCCTCTGGTACACACGCCCAGCCCTTGCCCCTTCCACGACGGTGGTTTGGATAACTTGTGCTGATGCTGGTCCACAGACTACCTATCCTGGGGATGTCCGGGATAGGAGCCTAGGATCCCATTGGTTATTTTAATTTTTAATTTTTTTCTCTTGGCTGCAGTCATGAGACACGGAGGTTTCCTTCTTATGGTTCCACTCCTCTTCTGAGAAATGCCTTAAATATCCCCAGATACCAATAAATTTGGCTGTTTCAACTCTGATATTTCACGGGAATTATCTAACTTCTGCCAGAGAATGGGCAAATGAAAAGAGTTACCTTATCCCCACATTTTTACCTTAGCTCTGAACCCTCCCTTTCTGATTCTCTCTCTTGCCCACGTGCATTCCTGAACCTAAGGAATCTCTGACTCCAAAGAACCTTATCTTATCTGTTCTCTGCTCTGTTCTCCAGTACCAGGTGGGCTGCTAAGTATGGACAGGTCTGGAAGCAGTCTAGGATGCATGCAAATAAGTTTACACTCAGGACCCACATTGGGATCATAATAACCTGGATGGCTCTCTCGCCATAGATCAGTTTATAGCCTGCTTCCTGGTGAGTCTTCCTAAAGCTGTCCTCAAGCCACCAAACTATCAAAAAAAAAAAAAATTCAAAACTCAGAATAAAATCTGTCTCGTCTCCCAGAGCTCTCTGACATTAGGGTTAAAACTTAAGCGTCTGGAGAGCAAGGCTCCTGACTCCATAGGCAGGAGGGTTAGTGGTGGCATTTAAAGTGTACCATGGGAGAGATGAAAAAGCCCAAAAAAGAAATTGCCAAATGCTGGCACATGCATTCTGACTGGCTCCCTGAAAACTGCTGGGTCCCTGTTTTAAGTGTGGGAAAGAAGGCCATTGGGCTTGGTCCCCACTGATAGGGCCTTGCCTGAAAAGCTGCCAGAAGGGCCACTGGTCAGCTGACTGCCCCAGGGCACCTAGCAGCATGGAGACATCAGATCAGGACCACCCTCTGGCTGACTTCCTAGGCTTGGCCTTCAGCATCAACTGAAGCTGCCCGGTTCCCAGCCCGGCCACTTCCATCTCATACAGGGAACCCAGGGTAGTAATAATAATATCTGGGTGACCCATCTCCTTCCTTCTGGACACCGGAGCAACTTGCTCAGTCCTGGGGAGTTTTGGGGTCCCACCTTTCCTTGTTTCCCTATTGTCGAGGTAGGGGGACAGCCTTACCCATCTCACCAGACTTAATTGCACTTTCAGGGTTACTTAATGGGAAAAGATTTTCTGGCTAAGGTAGGAGCTTTCATTTCATTTGTTCCCTCCATGTACCTTACTCCAGACCAGTCAGCACTGCTTCCCAAGCACAGTGACACAGACAGGGCCCTGCTCTCTGCCTTGTTACCAATTCCAGAAGAATGAGGTCTCACCCCACAAGCTCTTCTCTTCCTGGTTCTCTCCTAATTAAATACTCAGCTAATTGTTACAGGATCACCAAAGAGCCGGAGTCCAAGGACCATCATCAGATATACCCAGGTGGTAAGGAACACTCCCAGGCCCAAAAGTGTCTGGGCTCTGCAAAAACAGACTTTAATATAGCAATCCATTACTGTTAAATGCTCTCAACAGTTGATCACCTGTGTCTCCTGGATGCTAAACTAATAAAGGAAACAGGTGCCTTAGAATAATCTATCTCTGATAAAGCTTATCTTGGGTAAAAATTAAAAACATATTCTAAATCTATCTCTCTCACTAACATTAACCAGCAGAGTACTAAACACTACAATGGTCACCAAGACTTTAATTTTCTCATGGCTGCTTCTTAATATGTTCAAAAATTTTCCCAAGGTCCAGAAACTAGCTTAAACCTATCTGACAGGTTGAATCTACTTCAAGATAAGTGCCAAACCCAAACTTTCCTGGTCTTGGGACACCCTATCATCCTGGGAACCCCCCCCAAAGGAAAAAATAATAACAATTCTTTCTTCTAAGCTTTTCTCTGTCTCACCAGCATCCTGTCAGACACAAAAGCAGCCAGAATGCCAAGCCAAGAAAGATGAACAGCTTTGAGGCAGCAGATGACAGTCTGCCATCCCAGGACACCTGTCTACCTCAGAAACTCCCTTCCCTACCCCCCAAGAGTCAAGCAATGCCCACCAAGTCAGTTGGAAGCAGTTTTCCCCAGAGAAATGATGCCCCATTCCTGTTCACCCGCTTTTTTATAATAAGCAAAAAGTCTGGAATGTTAGGATTCTGCCCTCACTCCAGCTGCATGACCATACATGTGCAGTTCAGCAGCTAAGCAAGGGGTCTTGCATCTTACACCATCATTGCATGCTGGTGATTATGTGCGCACAGCGTGGTCGCACAATCAGTGCATGTGTGGCGTAGCTCCATAAGCCCACCTGCTCATGTGCATGGGAATCCTTAAAGAGCCGGACACAGACTCACCTCCTCTCTCTGTTCTCTACTGCTCCTACTATCTCTTTCTTTCTCTCTGCTCTCTGCACGTGCTTCTTCCCCAGGCCTGGTTCTTTTGTGGCCCCCACCCAATAAAGCTCTGATACTGGGTTTTGTTGTGGCTTGTGCCTCATGACCTTTCCACACGGTAATCAGCACTGCTTATCATTTTTAAAAAACAAAATCAGGTTGGTGGGGACATAGTACGTACTCAGTGCACAGCAGAAGTGAGGCTGCATGAGCCACACTTCTCTGAGTTCTACACTTCTCTACTCCCCTCCTCTGGAAGTGTTTGGTGCCTTCCTGGATTTGAGCATTGGCTTGTTCCATTACTGTGCTTCACTGTCTAAATCTAAACCTTCCCATGGGTGTTTCTATAATCCAACTGATGCCAGAGTTCTTAATGGTTACATCAGTTCTTCCAATGCATGTATCATCTGGGTGGGGAGACAGCTTACTGGTACTTCCTACTTAGCTGTCTCCTCAGAATCCTCATTTCATATATTCTTAATTCTTCTAGAAATAAAGTAATTGAAAATAAGTCTATGCTACTCTGAGCCTCTATGTACATGTAAACTACATGGCTGATCCGTTTACTATTGGTTTTGTATCAGTACATCAGTGCTGATTATGACTGCCATTTCCCAACTCCATGCACAGGTGTCTGTGTGCCAGCACACTCTAATCCCTTAAAAAATACCTCCATTCATCTGAAGTACATCTGATTACCAACAGATTTTTCTCAGGATCCTTTGTGGATGTGGTTTTTAAATCTATGTAAGTCAAAAGACTAATTTTAAAACACCAAGATTATTAAAATGGGTATAGTAGAGAAAATAAAAGAAAGAGAAAAATGATATGATGAATGTGATACTTTGAAGGTAAAACCCCAAAATTATGAAGTTAGGATTTCTTGTGTTCATCTTTCCTAGTATTTTTTAAGAAGGTACTTAACATTTAAAGCTACAAATTTATTAATGTGTGCATATGTGGTATAATCATGTGTGTACACATGCGTGCATGGATGTCTTTACCTGTGCATGGATATGTGGAGGCTAGAGGTTGGAGATCCATGTCTATTCATTTTCACCTTATTTCTTGAGACAAGGTTCTTCATTGAGTCTAGAGCTGGACTGTGTGGCCAGAGAGCTCCCAGGATCCACCTGTTTCCACACTCCCAGCATTGCAGGAGGTGGTGAAGATCCAAATTCTGGTCCTCATGCTTGCACTTTACCCCGCGAGCCCACCCCACAGCCCTCTTCTGCTTTTTAAAAATTAAAAACAATTTCTCCATTTGGTTTAAAATTACAAACATTTAATTAGCCTACAAAGGTTTCCTTGGCATTTTCGTACTTGGCCAGTTCCCCTTCCTCCCACTCCTTGCCCCTCCCCTACTCTCTGTCTGTCCCAGTGGCCCCTTCCATTGTCATAGCACATGCTCTACCCTCCCACAACACTGCAGTAAAGCCCCCTCCTACCCTTGTCTCCCTCTCCAGTTTCCTGGATTGTACCCACATTTGCTCCTACCTAGACAGATGTACTTAACAGCTAGAAGTTAGGAACCACCTACGAGGGAGCGCATTCAGTGTTTGCTTTTCTGAGTCTAGGTTGCCTTGCTTAAGACAATGTTTTCTAGTTCCATCCATTTACCTGAAAATTTGTATATTTGTACCACTTTGATTATCCATTCATCTGTTGATCCTATTTTCTTGTTGTTATGAATAGAGCATCAGTCAACACGGTGTGCAAATATCTCTATGGTAGATTATGGAAGAGTGGTATAGCTAGCTAGGTTATATGGTTATATGGTAGTTCTGTCTTTAGTCTTTTGAAATTCCCCCATATGGATTTCCATCATGGATACTCCAGTTTACAAGTCCACCAGCAGTGGATAAAGGCTCCTCTTTCCCCACATCCTCACCAGCATTTGTTGTGATTTGCAGAAACTTTATTTTTTGACATCTCATTTCTGGATGTTGAACTTTGTCCTTTGAACAAAATAAAACAAGATGATGATGATATATGGACAAGTTGGATGCTGGTGCTTTCCCAAGACTGCCTTTAGGGACCACATATTAAGCACTCAATCTTAAACAGGGCAGCAGTAGTCTAATGAGACTTCAACCATAAGACAGACAGGTACTCAGGATTACAGAGATGGATGATGTAATAATCAAACTATTACTGTATGTGATCAGTTTCACCTGAAGACTCCAAAGCCTTAAGAACATCTGGTGGCAATTTATTAGTTAACACAACATTATTTTGCATTTATTAAATATTGATCATACTCTAAATGTTACATGAATTCATATATATGCTCAGAAGCCAGGAGAGAGGTGAATATAGAGTAGGCGAAGCTTACAACACTTGAGGATGAATACTAAAAATCCCTTTTTGTAGTTAGTTGAAACTATGTGTTTGCTTTGCCTATAGTTTATAAAATGTTTTGCAGTAGATTATCCAGTTTGATCCTCCTCTTGGCCTTGCTGCCCAGTCCTTTAGTCAGGTACAGGCAATAGGAAGCATGATCCAAACAGCGTTAAACAATAAAGTAAGTTACAATGGTCTCGGCTCTAAATGTAGGCGTCTCATGACTGTTAATAAGCAGGCTAAGGAGCACGCAGGTAATTCTTTCCACCCTGTCATCAATGGTATCAGCTCCATCTAAGGCTACTCTCCCTCATGTCAGTAGCAAATTGGGGCTACCAACCTCATTATACCTAGCTTACAATAAGAAAAATCTTTCACACATTCGCAGAAGAAAAGGTCTCTCCTGGTTTAGTATCTTACTCCATCCATAGGACATAACCCACAGAAACTGGGTGGTTACTGAGCCAATCAATGGCAAAGAAGAGTGGGAATATAGTGGCTGGCATAACCAGGCAGGATCTACTCCTAGGGTGGGGGATGGAGTAGTTTTCATTAGGTCATCTGGGGTGTGTATGAATGAATGAACAAAGTTGGGACTTATGGAGGAATCAAGGGGAAACAGGTATGGGGACATTAAACAGTGTTCACTCCAAAATATGTGGTGCTACTTTACAAAGGAAAAGCTAAGGGTTATGAACTATCCAAGGTGGTAGCAGGGTGGAGAGTTCTGATTATAGATACTTTATAGATACTTTAGAGGTAGTTCAAATCCAAGACAAAAAGTGAAACAGCATCATCTGTGGATCTCCTCTTTCTGTCCTTTCCCATCCACTTTCTCCTACAATGGGGCAAAAAGCCCTCAGTGAAAGGTATCAATGTCTGCACTGTGGATTCCAGATGCTCTGGCATATTATTTATTTATTTTGGCACTTTGCTAATAACTCTATTTTTAAAATTAAATTGTGTGCGTGCGTGCGTGCGTGTGTGTGCGGGGCACGCGTGTGTGTGTGTGGGTGTGTGTGTGTGTGTGTGTGTGTGTGTGTGTGCACGTGTGCAGGTCAGAGGACACCTTTCAGGAGTTGGTTCTTTCCTTCCATTGGTGCTGGAATTGAATTCAGGTCATCGGCCTGTGTGGCAAGCACTTTTGCTCAATGAGCCATCTCCTGGCCCTAATTTTTTTTTTGAGTTATAGTTGAAACGAGTATTTTAAACAGAGGTAGTGGCAATGCCTGTAATTTCAGTCCTTGGGAGGCTGAGGCAGGAGGATTACAGGTTTGGGGCTAGTCTGTGTTATGTGGTGAGACCCTACTACAAAGAAACAAAGAAAATGTATGTTTTATACAATGAGCCAGCACTTCAAATTAAAAGCTTAATAAAATAACACTTTTGTACAGAAGTATAAACTAGAAAGACTATCTCATATCTTCTAAGAGTGAATATACATTTTATTCTAATCCATCCTGTATTATTTTATTTCTAGAGTCAGGAGAAGACCCAAATAATTCAATTTAATGATCCCTCCATGGAACTCAAATTCTTGGTAAAGCTTCCTGGCTAACCATGGGCTGTCTCTTTGGATCTTGAACTTGGCAAGCCTACAGTTCCTTGACCTTCTCTTTCACTGCCTACAACCCGTGCCATGGCACTCTGTAGCGGCTTCCTCTGAGATTGAAACTTTCCATCCTGCAGGAAAGCTGTTTAACACACAAAGTGAACACTCCAAACAGCTTGAGGAAGTCCCTGAGTCTGATCAGACTCATTAACACTCCAAATAGCTTCAGGAAGTCCCTGAGGCTTATTAGACTCACTAGGCCCCTTCTTCCCAAGAGTAAACATTGAAGACTTCTGGTGGAGTCACTCTCAGACAAGCTATGCTGTGGAGAAGATTCTGAGACCAGACAAGTTGCCTGGAAGAAGCAGAGATCAGCTTAACAGCCTGGAAGAGTTTTGGACCAACCGAGTCACTTGGAAAGGACATTCTCCAACCTGTCCAGCTGCCCGCAGGCTGTGCAGTGTGCTCCAGGTTCTCAGCTTGTGTGAGCTGTCACTTAATGGCATGGGCTTTGTGATGTAGCTGTCTGTGAGTCATTTCTGCTCTTACAAGTAACCCCTAACCTATATTTTTGTAAGTAACACCAATGAAAATTATGGTTCACCAAACTGGACTTTGGTGGAATTCTTATGTTGGGCGGTTGTGGGCTCCCAATCTACAGTGAATAGATATCTACCCTCCCACTCCCCGCCAGGCAAAGTCTTGTTACACAACACATGGTTTCACACTTTTATCTCCTGGAAGAGCCTAGCACCTGCCTCCCCCAGGACCAGTAGATATGCCAACATGGGCTTGACAGGCTGTTTCCTGTTTTTGTGCCGTTCAACCCTTTGTAGCCCAAAAGATTATGAAATGCATCAGTTTGATCTTGCTTAGTTCTCACAGGGCTTTCAGTCATAGTTGACTCCCCTTTGGCTTCTGATGCCAACAAGCCATGATGAAGCACTGCGGTTATTTTGTCTAAACCAAAAATAAAAGACTAGATAGAGCATTGCAAAAAGTGAGCCACTTTCCCTTGTATTTCCCTCTTTTCCTTCTTCTACCCTTTCTGTTCCTCTCCCTTTCCTTCGATGCTCTGTCATGTGCTCCCATGTAAGAGTTAGCAGTGGTTTGCCCACCTAAGTACCGGATCTCATCAGTGTGAATACCAGTATTGTCTCTACCCATGACAATAGCTTTGTCCAGGACTTCTGCAGGAGTGATGATGGATTCATGCAGGTTCATCAGCAACCTCACCCCTAGAAATCAAGCCCAGTATAGCTCTTTATAAGCCCATCAATCATTTTAGGGAAGGTGAAAGTTTACCAGGCCCAATATTTCTCTTCTGCTTTGTTTTATCTTAATCCCGTTTTGCTGTTTTTTTCCACCACACCCTCAGTCTTCCCTGTGCTATCCCCCGGCTCAGCTTTAACAGACCCTGCCAGGACCACTCTCTTCAGTAACTTGTTCCATATGTTGCATATAGGGGGTGCATCAGGACCCCTGCCCCCTTCTGCTTCCTAGTTGTATGGCATCCATCAGTGTTTGAGTCACCGTAAGTGAAATGGAAAAGCGCTCTGTGACTCCCATCTGGGTGGGGCCCTTCTCTTTGGTATGCTCAGTGTGGTCTGACGTTTAGAGTTGTGTGGGAGTTTGTGAAGCTTTTCTAGTGCATGGGGAAGCAGCTTGTCTGTCTTCACAGCACTCCTCTTTTCTCAGAAAGCCACATTCAGGAAGGTACCACTGGGATAAGAGAGAAAATGCCACTGCATCCTTGCTGGGCTCCAAAGAAACCCTTAGCAGAGGATATAGCTATGATTTTCCCAGTCATTTTCCTCTACAAAATACTCCCAGATATCAGCATTTTAAATGGAAGCTGATGATTTGAAAAAGTGTACTTTCTTGTTTCTTAAACAATTCCCCTTATGTCTGCTCAGGTTCCCTTTCTGATCTTTACCTGTATTTGATAGTTCCACAAGACAAACTTACCATTGCCATCTCTCTGCTTCCACACACATTCTTTCACTTCTCACTAATAGCTACTTGTCCCTTCCAGGTGGCTAGCGGTTCTTTGTGACTGAGATGTGTTCTTGTTAGGCCACTGGCAGGCTTCGCCTCTTGTCGTTCTAGCCACTTCCTCCCACGTCTCTCTGGAGCAGGAGAGGGGGCTCCCTCTTGCCCCCTTGGTTCTGAGGCTGCCCTGCTGCAGGTGCCAGGAGCTCTGGATCCGTTCCCAGTGCCTGGCAGGACTTTGGTGACGGGAGTCGTACTTCTTGATTGTAGATCTGTGAGACCGACCTTTCTTCCATAGCTGACAGGAAGCTGCCTTCAGGAGTGTTTGCCAGGACTCCTGGGCTTGGAACCCTGAGGATGTGGTCAGCCTTGAATGACTCTGCCAAGGCTCATGAAGAGGAGAATCATGCAAAGTAAGTTCTTTTTCACATCATCAACTTCTTCCCAGCATTATAAATATGTCCTCTGAGAAATGTCTGCATAAGTCCCTTAGACCATTTTAAACAACTTTTAATTTTACTTTGTCTATGCATGTTTGTGTGTGTGTGCATGGGTGTGTGAATGTATGTGAAGGCCATAGGTTGACGTTGGGTGTCTTCCTCAGCTGCTCTACATCTTATATTTGGGACAGGATCTTTCACTGACTGTGGAGCTCACTGAATCGTCTTGCATTTCCCCTCATAGCCTAAGCTGCACTGGGACCCCATCCCTCATCTCTAGTCCACCCACAACAGACTTACCTTCTGGCTCACCGATCACTCAGCACCCCATCTACCATCATCAACTGGGTAAGTTTTCTCTTTGGTTGGTGTAAACGTTTCCCTGAGTCTGATGAAGTGACTGCTAAGTGTCCAGAACCCCTCTGATACTCTTGGATGGGGAGGTATCCCCAGCCATGGTCTTTAAGGCTATAGCTAGCCCTCTTCACCTAACTCCATTCCCTCACCCTTGGGGCTGCAATCCGGTAGTTTCTTTAGGCCCAACTGTGTTATTGCGCCCCTTGCTGCCCTCTCCTCCCATCTTCCCTTGGAGCTCCCATAATCCACAGCTCCTCTAGGCCCTCCTGGCTTTTGTGACTCCTTTCTCTAGCCCTTTCCTGTGGATGAGACCCTCTCCCTAGAGCTCAATTTTCATTCTCGCCCTGGTGAAAGCCCTGGTACCAGGCTAAGCCCCCGAGTGTGGTGATGACCCACTGAATGGCTTGGTCCTCATTTGGTCCTCCCTGAGTCCTGGGGATGCCCACGACTACAGGCTGCAGTGACATTTTCCTTTTCTCTTATCCATGGAAATGTGTCTTCCATATCCTCTCATTCCCCTTTGAGATGCCTTTTAGAAAACCTCCAGCCTCTCCACCTAACACCTGACCTGAAAGGCCCTAAATTTATTCACTTTTGCAATAAAATCTGGCTTCAATACCCCTTAGATAATCAAATCAAAGGGCCACCTAATGGCACCTTAGATCCTAATATTTTTTGGGACCTTTACAAATACTATGAGCAATCGGGAAAATGGAAAGAGATTTCCCCATTCCCTATTTCTCTGCTCCAAGCCCTGTTTGTTTTTGTCTTGTCCCCCCTCCCCCCGCAGGAATGTGTAAATGTCCTGTCTTTTAAGTTACCATAGATGAGATGGATCTGTAAGTCTGTTCCAAAGTGGGAACTAGGATGGCGACCCAGCAGGAGTGTTAGCATTCAGACCCACCCCTGGCCCACAACATCATCTTATGTAAAGTCCCTTTTAAGCGAAAACCCCTCCCACTTCTCTGTCTTCCCTCCTCTCTCACCACAAGGTAGAGCACACCTCCTCCCTTCCTTTTCTTCCCTATTCTCTTTCTCTTCTTCCCCTCTCCTCAGACCCTGCCCATTTTCTCTTTCTCCCCACCTCCCTTCCCCCCTTAATAAAATTTTCCACGTGGGTGCTGTGTCTGCATGGTGCGAGTGAGTGACTTTCCCCGTGCCCCCTTGGCCACTGCCTGCTGTGTCTGCATGTGTCTCCCTCACCCGCCAAGGCCTCCCGCTGTTTTACAAAAAGGAGGAGAAAGCAAAGGAGTAGGCCAGATGCAACATGCGCCACCCTGCACACACTCTTCCCTGGCAGGCACTTCTCTCCTGCAGCATCCGCTCTCTACAGCCAGGACTTGAGAATTTCCTATGTCTAAGCCTTCTGTGTTCTCAGCTTACTGGATTCAGTTTTACAGGGATTCAGGTGTCTTTTAGGGATGAGTGGCATCAGACTTGTTTTATGCTGTCCCACTTGAACTAAAATCTGGTCCTGGAGTTAGGGTACGGCTGCCCCTCTTCTAGACCCAAGCATGCTTGTTTAAAGGCTTCTTCCAAAATCTCTGTCCCATATCAGGTGAGCCATCTGCTGTGTGACAGAGAAAGGAGAGCAAAATAAAGGGACAGACTATTCCCAATAGAGGCAATTGACACTCATCTCATACTCTGTTGGTTTTGGTTTAACTCTCTAAAATTTTTGCTAAGGTATACATCTTATCTCAAGATTTGTAAAACTATTGTGTAAACTTTCTGTACCTCAAGATTGGGTCTGATTAAACCCTGTAAAATCTGTAACAAAAGGGTTAATTTAAAACTCATAACACCAGGAATGATAGTTAAAAATCTATGCATAGGTAAACTTAGAGGACACATGTGGCCTGCTGCCACCTTAGCTTCTGACCCCCCCCCCCCCACTGGGATGGAGGTAGCCATGTGGCTGAATTCCATCTTTGCTAGGGTTGGAAAGGATGGACTTTGCCATGGGACTTCACTCCTATCTTGATACAAGTGACCATATGATATAAACCATCCAAGGAAAAACAACTCCTCCTAGCTGTGAGGCCCAAGCCAGATGATTCTTCCTCTATTTTTGATCACACTCATAAGCCTCAACCCACAGTCCCTTATCTTCCTCTCCAGCCTCTCTGGTTTCCCTTTCTCCCTTCTCAGAGACAGGCTGGCCACCCATTTAGGGCTGAGGCAGTCCCTAACTTGGAGGACCCTGGATGGAATTACAATACCCCAGGGGGCATCCTTGCTAGGGATCAGTTTGTAACTTGCCTCCTGGCTGGCCACACTTAAAGTGGTAAATTATGAAAACGATCCAAGAGGTCATCCAGGATAACCCATCTCAATTCCTAGACTGTCTCACGAAGACCCTCTTACAATATACCAATCTGGATCCCGAGACCCCAGATGGAAAACAACTCCATATAACCTGCTTCTTTTCCCGGAGTTTCCCTGATATTAGGGCCAAGCTTAAATGTCTGGAGAAAGGACCCCTGACTCCACAGGCAGAAGCTTTGGCCACAGCCTCTAAGGTGTACTATGGGAGAGATGAAAAAGCCCCAAACAAAAATACCCGATGCAGCAAAGGCCTTTCGACTGGCCGCAGCAACTGCCCAGGCTCCCTGGCCTCCCAAAGCCTGAGAACCTTTGGGTCCCTGTTTCAAATGCAGTCAGGAGGGTCACTGGGCCTGGGCCTGTCTGATTCCTCATAAACCACCCAGATAATGTCCAAGTTGCCATCAAGAAGGGCATTGAGGTGTTGACTGCCCCATGTCCCTTGTGGTGTGAGGACATCAAGCCCAGGTAGCCCTTCAGCCAACCTCCTAGATCTGGTTATGGATGACTGAGGGGGCCTGGGCTCCCTTGGCCTGACCACTACCATCTCTCACTGGGCCCTCAGGTAAATATCACAGTGTCAGGGAGATCTATCTCTCTCCTTCTGGACACTGGGGCTACCTGTTTAGTCCTGATGGAATTTTAGGGACCCACATCTTCTTGTTCCCCTATTGTCAGGGTAGGGGACAGCTTTACCAGCCTCATCAAACCCCCACAAATATATCACCCAGGCTCAATACCTATTCTCTTTCTATAGCCTCAGGGGACTTAAGCCTCTTATCTCTGACCATTTAAGAATCTTCTATGCCCTTTGGGCTGCCCACCACATGGGCATACTCCCTGCAATGCCCTTGAGGCCCCACCGTGTGTGCAGTTCTACTCGCTAAGACACTAGCACCTCTCCAGCTGTTTTCTCCTCTACCTGCTCTAACCACTTGTCTCTCCACTTCTACTGGGTAAGTGTCACTATGGAGCTCCCTGCTTTGTTTACTTTTACTACAAAAGCCACACAAGTGTGCCAGGATACTGTTTCTTTCAGAGCTGTAACACCAACAAGTATAACCTGGCTTCCGACAGTCAGGATACCTTTCCCTTCCAAGCTGTAGGTATAGCCTGGTTTCTGATGGCTAGAATACCTTTCCCCGCAGAGCTGTAACACTTACATTTTGGTGCCCAAACCCGGGACTGACCCCTTCTGTAACTCTTCCAAAAGACCACTACTCAACTACTCAAAGACACTGAAATGGGTAAAATGCCACATGAAGATTTCAAGTTGTTGTTTTCTCTCTGACAAAAAAGATCAATGATCTGAAAGAGGATATAATTCAATCCACACCTGTAGATGTAATTCTAAATGGTCTTATTAAATAAGAAACACAGAGTCGAATAAAGAGTTAAAAGCCCAGAGATGGATCAGCAGCCAAGAGCTAAGACCACCTTATCTTACCACTCACTGTTGTCGCTTCCCCTATTTTTTTTTCAAAGAGTTAAAAGACCGATGGCTTCTGATGTGCAGTGGAATAGCTATTCTTGAAAGAGTAACTAAGCTGACAGAGTCTAACCTCTCAATGGTAGACTGGCATTTAATAGAGGAATACGGAGAAGAACAGGATGCTGAGATGAAGCCACACACACAAGCCAAGAAGAATGGGCAGGCTGAATTAAAAAAACATCAACAATTTCCAGAATTTAAAATCCTGAATCATGACATGACACTAGTGGAATTCAAGTGTTTCTGGTACTTGGACTACTCTCACCAAATGTGAGGTTGAACTATTGGCGTTGTGTACATCCTACTTCACAAATGAGTCTGTCAGATACCCTAAGCCTATAGGCTGAAGATGATGCCCCAACGCTGCGGAGAAACCTCGGGTGACTGTCCAGGCAGCTGGCTGTTTCTGTCAACTCACAACTTTTTTGGAAGCTGCTTGTGTGCACTTCCTGTTTTTATTTTTTATTTTTAGGTAATATTATTTCCTTCTTGGGTCTCTGAGGGAATTGAAGATTAGATAGTTGTAGTTATAGTTAAAGATTAGATAGTTATAGTTTTTTTTGTTAAGAATTTTAGAAAAGAAACTCACTGAAGAGGTGTAAGTGCATAAATTTGAAAGACATTAATAACTCCCAAAACCAACCAACCAACCAACCAACTAACCAACCAACCAACCAACCAGCCAACCAAGCAACCACCTACCCACTCACCCACCAAAAAACCAGAAGGGGCCTCAGAAATGTGAGGATTCTGCCCAAGGTCTATAGCAAGTCAATGATGGTATCCCAAACTCCAGAGATGGTGAGGGAAGGGCTAGGGCTTCAAGCCAGGCAGCCTGCCTCTAAACTACTGAGGAACTGACTTCATTCATGCAGGAGCCAGAGTGTAACTAGATGTATTTACTATGAGAAATGTAAGAACCAAGATAATAAACATTGGCTATTTTTTTTATGTCTAGAGTGAATTAACTAAAGTAGAGGTTCGTTAACTTCTCTGAGTTTAAGAACAAGGCTGGAATGTGTCCTTGGGCTGCTCTACTTTATGCCAAATAAACTCCAGAATTCGGCTTGACCTTTTGTTCCTCAGAGGTTTAGCTGCTGTTGAAGGCAGCGGAGGAGTTTGAATTGGAGCAAGCTTGAGTGCGAGCATCAAGTCAACCTTTGACTGTGGGTCTTTGTCCCTACATAACTGATAATCAAAGCATAGCTACCTTCTTGTCAGTTAGATCACCTCAGCTCATCATAAAGTCCAGGCAGAGCTTTCATTTGGTTGGAGTTGAGGTGAATCTTGGTTGGAGTTGACTTCTGTTACCTTTGATCTAATGGTTTCAATAGTTTGTGAACTGCTGGCTTTGGCAACAAGAAGGCTGAGGATTGCTTTAAGTTATGTTGCAGTTTGGCCAACTTCAATGGGGTCAAGCTACAGGCCAGCATCTTCTGAGGCAACCCTTATCAGCTCTTTGCACTGTTCCTTGTCAGTAACCTGTGGCTGTCTGATGGTCTTCGGAGTCTCGGGAGTCTCAAATATCTATTCTTTCCCCTTCTTGCATGCAGGCTCTCACTGTCTGCTTGGTCTTTTCTTGGGACTCATCTCACAGATCTCTTTATCTATTGAGGGGATAGTTGAATGATATTTTAAATTTTGTGGTGGTGCATAGAGAGCTTTGACTAAGTTGCAAATGGCTGCATCTGGACCCAGAGCTTCTCATCCATCAAGAGAAAGGCTGCTCTAAATACTTCTCATAATCCATTAGCATCTGCAGATGCCAATTCTTTTCTCTTCAAGGGAGGTTCCTGAAGTGATTTTTCTATCTTTCTATCAGTGAGCTGGGACATGGTCTCTTTACTGGAGCCATAATCAAAGAATGTCCAGTTGATCTTTATCTTCTTCATATTCTCAACTTTATGGAAGTTTGGAAAGTTTCTGTGAGGTAATTCTTCATGGCCAGCAAGCCTCAAGGCTTCATGAAGGGAAGGTTGCCTCAATGCATATCTTTAAGTTGCCTTGTAGTTTGCTGAAAGGCAACTGCTTCTGTACCCGAGAGCATGCTCAACAAGATAGTCCACTTTCAATGAATGATTCAATTGCTGAGAATGATGTCATCTCAGCATATGTGGTAACCATTTTAAGCTGAATTAGAAAGGCTTGTACAGTTGGAATAGTTGTCATCTAACTTGAGTACTTGTACAATATTGGTTATTTTTTTCTGGTCATTCTCTCCCAGTGAACACTTGGAAGGTTAGTCATTAATCAACTGTTGCTACTTGGGCATCAACCAGAACAAAGGTGATTCATTGATATGGATGACCAGGAGACCAAGAAGAAATCCTAGCTTCCCTTGGTCTCTGGTTTGCACATTTTCAGCTTGATGGGCATACATCCCACTATAAGGGACCTAATACCATTCTAAAGTATGCTCCCTCTAATATCAGGGTTAGGATTTCAACATGAATTTTGGGGGAGCATAAACATTCTGTCCATTGCACTGTGTAGACATTGAAGTTTTTAGAAAATTCTCCCTTTAACTAGAAGGTGAGTGTGTTAGTGAGGGTTCTCTAGAGGAACAGAACTGATAAAATGAATCTATCTATCTATCTATCTATCTATCTATCTATCTATCTATCTATCTATCTACCTACCTACCTGTCTATATAAAAGGGATTTACTAGAGTGGTTTACAGGCTGTGGTATAGTTAGTCCAACAATGGCTGACTACCAATGGAAAGTCCAAAAATCCAATAATTGTTCAATCAAGGGGCTGGATCTAGGTTGGTCTTCAGTATAAGTTGGAATCCCCCCAAAAGTAGACTCTAACACTAGTAAAGGAATGAACTTACCAGTGAAAGCAAGGGCAAGCAGGCAGAGAGCAAGCCCTTCCTTCTTCCATGGGCACCAGGTAGCACCAGGTGTGGCCAAGATGATTCAATCAAGAAAAATCCCTCACAGGTGTACCCAGAAACTTAGGTTAATTCCAGATGGAGTCAAGTTGATAACCAAGAATAACCACCATGGTGAGTTTTATAAATGATTTCCAGGATTGGTATCATGGATTAGTTTTTGTCAACTTGATACAAATGAGAGTCCCCTGGGAAGAGGAAACCTCAGTAGAGGAATTGCCTCCATGGAATTGGCCTGTGGTGTGTCTGCAGGGGCATTTTCTTGATTGTTAATTGATGTAGGAAGGCCCAGCTATTATGGGCAGTGTTACATCTTGTCAGGTGGGTTTAGGCTGTACATGAAGGTAGTTGGGCAAGCCAGGGGAAGTGAGCCAGTAATCAACATTCCTTAATGGTTTCTGCTTCATTTCCTGCTTTTAGATTCCTACCTTGAGTTCCTGTCTTGGCTTTCCTGGATAATGGACTGTAACTTGTAAGCCAAATAAGCCCTTTCCTCCCAAGTTGGTTTTGATCATGAGTTATCAAAGCAACAGAAACCAAGCTAGGAAGAAGTTGGTATCAGAGAGTAGCCTATTGCTATGAGAGAGCTGATCATGTAATTTTTGCAAAGGATTGTGGAAGTATTTGGAAAGTTGGGTTGGAAAACCCATGGAGTGCTCAAAATTTAACGGACTAGTCTGTGAGATCTTGGAAGCTACAAGTATTGAGAGACATGCAGACTATGGAGGCCGGGCTTGTGAAGTTCCAGAGGGAAGCAAAAATCATCTTTTTTTTTTGACACTTTATAATAAGAATCTGTGGACGTGAAAGCTTTGCCTTACTGAGACAATTGATGCTAGTTATCTGGGCTGTAAAATCAGCTGTGATAAGATACCAGTACCACTGAGGCAAAACAGGATTGTCTCAGAGGTCCCACACAGATGCTGTGGTCCAAAGGCATCTCTATCTGGCATACAAACTTGGTAATGTGTAGGAGTTTTCCCATATGGTACTGATTTTGATAGCATGGGTACTGCAGGATTGAAGGGGTCATGAAGAGAAGCTGAGGGTTGTCACCATGTGGCAGGGTTGGAGTTCCTAAAAAGAGTCCAGGAGGCTTCTGTTTCAGTGGAGACCTCAGCATATCCAAAATGCGAGGATGTTGGGATGACTACCAAGGACAGCAGCAGAGGTGGCGTGCAGCCGGCCTAGTCTATGAGCCAAGTTGTGACTGTGCTATGGACATCAGAGCTGGAGAAGTGGGACTATCAGAGTCCATCAGAGCCCAGAAGATCAGGAGTAATACCAATGTCCACACTGAACTATTTATACTGTTGAGTTTTTGCTTCCTTTGATCTGATTATAACTGTATCCTGGTTCTTCCTTCTTGGGGTAAGAAAATATTTAACTTGCTTTTGATTTTACAGGTGCCCACAGTTAGGAGATGTTGGATTTTTAAAGAGAACTTGGAATTTTAAGTAGCTGGAAGTTTTAAAACACTGGAACTTTTCAAAGTTGAACTATGATTTATATTGTGATATTAACATAAGATCTTAGGGATAAACAAGAAAAGAAAGGTTATGGTTTAACAGTGATATTTTGGTGTGTCAAGTTGACAAGGGGTCATTGTGCTGATTAGTTTTTGTCACTTAGGGATAGGGAAACTCAGTTGAGGTTGCTTCCATCAGACTGCATTTGACCATGTTTGTGAGATATTTTCTTATTTGCTAATTTATGTAGGTGGCCTGCTGGGGCCCGCTGGGGCCCGCTGGGTAGGTGAGCCTGAACTGTGTAAGAAGGTGGCTGATACAGACATGAAGAATAAGCCAGTAAACAGCACCTCTTCAAAGTTTCTGCCTAACTTCCCTCAGTGATGGATTGTGACCTGGGAGTAGTAAGATATAATAAATGCTTTTGGCCATGGTGTTTATCACAGTAACAGAAATATAATGAAACCCTGCCTTAGGGTTTCTATTACTGTGAAGAGACACCATGACCACAGTGACTCTTATAAAGGAAAGATTTAATTGGGGCTGGTTTACAGTTTCAGAAGTTTAGTCCATTATTGTCATTGCAGGGAGCATGGCCACATGCAGCCAGATGTAGTGCTGGAGAAGGAGCTGAGAATTCTACATCTTGATCTGCAGGCAGCAGCAGGAGTCTGTGTAGCTTGAGCATATAAGACCTCAAAGCCTGCCTCCACAGTGACACACTTCCTCCAACAAGGCCACACCTCCTAATAGTGCCATTCTCTATGGGCCAACCATTCAAACACATGAATCTATGGGACCATTCATATTCAAACCACCACAGTAACCCAGATTCAAATAGTTTAGGTTCAGATTCACTGACTAGCATTCTTGATTCTTGAGTAGGATACTGAACCTCAAATTTTCCCATCTTTGAAATGAGAGTAACTATGGGAATTAAATTTATGAAGGGAATTTAATAAATGAAGGTGTTTTATTGAGCACCATTTGAATATTCATTGTTTTTCTTCCTAAGTCCCATTTTCTAGAAGAGTTAATCAGAAGACTTGTCAGGGCTCAGGAGTATATCTTTTTTCTTTTTCCTTTTGGTGGGGATAGATTGGCCTCAAACTTACGTGGGGAAGACTGGGTGAGTAGGATGCTGTGGTCCTGGTGCTTATTCTCAGCAGGGAACGAAAGAGTTACATGAGTTTTTAGGTACTCTTATTCTAGCACCTTCCACCGGTAGCACCTCTGATCTGGGCAATGATCCCCAAAACTGTTCATCTTTACCTTTTTCCTTTGTTTATTGCTCTTAGAAATCAGTCCTTGTGCTGGGGACAGCTTGTCCCTCCATTGCATCTATTTTAGACAACCTCAACCTTTTCTCTTCCTCAGGGTTTGCGGTTTCCCAGCCAGAGATATATGAAAGTCTTTGCTTCACCGAACTCTGAATAGAGAGGCTGTTCTCTGTGTCTTCTCACTTCTTTGCTACCAGGCTTTTCTGACCAGCATCTCATCTTTGATACTGGGAGGATCACCTGCAGTGTCCAGGGAACAAACAACAGATTCCCCCGATGTCTTACTGAAGGACCCCCAGTTGTCCTAGACACAGGAGTATGGTGATATTTTTCTTTTGTACCAAAATGTTAATTGTATGTTAATAAATAAAGTTGCCTGGGGGTCAGAGCTATTAGCAAGCCATAGGAAAGCAGGGCAGTGGTGGTGTACGCTTGTGATCACAGCACTTAGTAGACAGAGCTAGGTAAGTCTCTGTGTGTTCAGGGATACAGCCAGCATTGGATACACATGCCTTTAATCTCAATACCAACCATAGAACACCTGGAGGTCTATACAAACAGGCCGTGATGAGGCGGTCATGTGGTTGGGTTTACAACCAATGAGAAGGCAGAACAGAGACTATATAAAGACTTTAACACAGGAAGTAGCGGCTCCTTCGGAGAGGTAGGACCACTGCAGGAGGAAGGGTAAGGTTTTAGCTCTTAGCTCTGACCTCTTGGCTTTCTTCTTTGCATTGGTTCTGTGTTTCTTATTTATAAGACGGTTGGTTACATCTACACAGGAGCATCAATTTCCACTGTCTTTGGTGAAAGGACTCTTGGGACTCCCACAGCTTTAAACAAAACCCTGTGTCCTGGCTTCCTCCTTTGTTTTGCAATGTCAGGAGTTGCGTGATAGGCTCCCATCAGACACCTATTTGGTTGTGCCCTGGCAAATCCTGCAAGGATAGCCTTAACATTGTCATCTCAGCTTTAGGCTCTGACCCGGGCATTGTGGTAGGAAGAATTCTGAACATCCTGGTTCACTGCAGCCAGGTTAGATTCATGAAGATAGGACATGGCAGAGGGATAGATTCCAGATGCCTGGAACCCTGTGGTCTCTGGGCATCCTTGTATGTGTCCAGATTCCTTAGCAGAAACATTAATTCTTGGTCCCTACTGGCCCAAGCTAAGGTATTTCTGACTAGGTTGAAGGAAATCATATTAAGCCTCCAAATCAATGAAGGTACCTCCCACAGTTGCTTGCATGTTGAAAAGCAGAAAATTCATAAGGGGAATGAAGAACCAAGATGAGAATTTCAGCGTAGAGTTTGTTTTTGTTTTGAGTGGGGGCAGATGAATACCTCTCCCATTATTCCTGCTGAGACTGGACTGGGGTCAGGACCTGGCAGCTCTTAAGAAGATTTGTACTTACTTGTGTTGACACTGGGTTTTCATTTACCTGACTTGAGGACGTTCTCTGTATGCTAATAACCAGGATGGCACAGATACAAAAATGATGCCCAATTTGAAAGACATGCATGTGTATATATAAACAATACAAAACAGCATTACCATATGGAGTATTCCCTCAGCACCGTTGAGAAAGATCTTGCCAGCTCTTCATGGTTTCTTCTTAAAATAACCAGTAGGGGGCACTGCAGGGCGAGATTTACCCATATTAAAAAAAAGGGAGATTGTCTTGATTTACCCATATTAAAAAAGAATCTTTGGAACACGAAGTATGGGCTAAAATTTATCTATTTTAGACACAATGCTTGCTGAGAGATTATAAATTTAAGGGCTGTCATTTTGGGGATGTGATTAGCTAAAGAAGGAATTTTCAGCTTGGATTGTGGCTACAGTCTCATTGAATGTTACAAAGCTGTGAGGTCCTGGGCCCTGTGTGCGACTCTGATACATCTGGGTAGACACCGAAGGAAGGATCTGGCAGCCTTACTCTGAAGGATGTGGAGGGAGCCAGGGACATGGGAACTGAGTGTTTTGAAGCATCAGGAAACAGCTATCTTCCCTGCTGACTGGGGTGTTTTATTGAATGTTAGACAAGTGAACTTAAAACCAGCAGCAAGTTTATCATAAAATCAGAATGAAGGGACAAGCAGTTCTTTTTGTCAAGAAAAGGAAATTGAGGTGCTCGCAGAAAATAAAGGGAAAACAATGATAGACTTTTAAAGAGCTGTAGCTAGAAAAGCAAAAACTCAAGGCAGAGTTTGAAGTTTGAGTTTGAAAATATTATTATCTTTACTGAACCCCTCCCATGCTATCATTGTTAAAACAATTAAATTTACCCCCCCCCCCCCTGTGTGTTTGTGTGTGTGTGTGTGTGTGTGTGTGTGTGTGTGTAAATTAACAGACAACTTTCGGAAGCTGGTTTTCTTCTTCTACCATGTGGGTGCCAGGGAGTGAGCTTAGGTCATTGTAGCAAGTACCTTTATTCACCGAGCCGTCCTGCTGGCCCAGTTTCTTAACTTGAGAATATGCTCATGTGATGCACAAGAAGAGGTTCAGATAGGCTTATGATAAGAAATGTGCTGCCCCTTCCACCAGGCACTAGGTTCCTGTCCCCTCAGCTTTCTAGAGATATTTCTGTATATATTGACACATATGATTGAATCATAATCCTGATTTTTTGTTTTTATTTGACCATAACTTGGAAATAGTGTTGTTTTAGTTTTAAAATGTTCCTTCTGTGTTTTTTGATTGTCTGACAACATTGCTTGGTCTGCAGGTAGGCATCTGGCCTATTTTCAGTCTTCCATCAGTGGATGACGGTTTGTTAGGCATCCTTGAACAGGAAGCCAGTGCTGTGAGGGCACTTCAATGTTAGGATGCTTTGTGGCGCTTGCACGGGGAGGATGCACCAACAGAGACCCGAAAACAGAAAGGAAGATGAAAGTCTGTGATCTGTGGTCCCTGCTCAAATCAGGCCAGTTTTACTTATGTCATGGTCTCACAGTAAAGACCCTCAGGCTTTCTTACCTTTATCCAGTTCTTTGCCCTTTTTGAGCCATGCCTTGTTTATCTAGAACTCTGAAATATAAGCTGTGTTTCCATTCTTTATTAAGCAACAGTTCTTTTTCTTTTAAAACCAGAAATTAAAGAGGAACTTTGATAAAGGTGAATGAAAGATAATTTTTATTCTTTTTTTTTGGTTAATTTTTTTTCTGTGGAACCTCTGAGTTACCACTAGGGTCTATGAAGGAGTCCATGAAAAGACATAGACACCAGCTGGAGAGCTGTGTCCACATCTGTGACACTATAACAATGGCCAGTTATTACTATTCATATAGGGTTATGTTGAGGTTCTATCACTTACCTACCAGCTTCAAAGATGGATTATGAAATTGGACTCTTTGCAGAGGAAAATGATTTAGAACATGAAGAGTTGGTCTAAGCGAGGCAGCAAGGAATGAGAGAAAAAGTAAGAACTAAGAGATAAAGGATAGAGGACATTCCCATGATTTTTTGGATTCATGCTCTGCGCAGTACCTTTTTTAGCCAATTCCTGAGTATGAGAGTCTCTGAGGTGAAAGGGATGGTGCCCAGAGCTGTGGTTTGAATGTGGTTTGTTTTCCAAGGGCTCATGTGTTGGAGGACTGGTCCTCAGTGTGGTGATGTGGGATGCAATAGGATATGAGGTTTTTTAAGAGGTGGAGCCCAGCAGGAGGTACACAAGTCTTAGGGGTCATGTTTTAGAAAGGGATTTGAATTAGTTCTTGTAGGAGTGAGTTGTTATAGATGGCTGTTATAAATGACTAAGCCTCACTCCTGCTTCTTTTGTCTCTTAACCCCATGATGAGATCTTTTGATCCAACATATGCTCTTGCATGGTGCCTGTACTGACTGGTTTGGTGTGTCAACTTGATATAAGCTTGAGTCATCAGAGAGGAAGGAGCCTCACTTGAGGAAATGCCTCCATGAGATCCAGCTGCAAGGCATTTTCTCATTTAGTGATCAATGAGGGAGGGCCCAGTCCATGGTGGGTGGTGCCAGCCCTGGGTTGGTGGTCCTGGGTTCTGTAAAAAAGCAGGCTGAGAAAGCCAGGGGAAGCAAGTCAGTAAGCAGCACCTTCCATGGCCTCTGCATCAGCTCCTGCCTCTGGGATCCTACCCTGTTTGAGTTCCTGTTCTGACTTCCTTCAGTGATGAACAGCAATGCTGAAGTGTAAGCCAAATAAACCCTTTCCTCCCCAACTTGCTTTTTGGTCATGGTGTTTCATTGCAGCAACAGAAACCCTATAAGACAGTGCCATTCACCATTGGGCATCCATCAGTGGCTGAACCAATGAGGTCACCTGATTTGGAATTTTACCTTCTAAGATGTGAGCTAAATAAAACCTTTTCTTTATAAAGTTATGCAGCTTCAGGTGTTTTGTTGTAACAGGTCCCCAGACCTTAGCAAAACAGATGCTCTTCTGAACTTAACACCCAGCATGCAAGCCCCAACACCTGCTGAAACAGGAACTAAGACCTAATCCATTGAAGATGTAGTTCATAGTTCCAGGAAGGTCCCTAAATGCACAAACCTTGCCTTTTGGCTTCTGGAGTTCTGCTTCTTGCTAACTGAAGTGTGACAACCATGATGTGTTTTTTGTGCGCAAAAGACAAAGGGCTCTGAAGCTCAGGGCTGCATGATTTAGGAAGGTTCCCCCTGTAGCCACTGGCCAGCAATAAAGACTTTTTTTTCAGTATTAAGAGTGCCTGTATGGTGGTCTCTGGGGGCTTACCGCAAAACAGGGTTATTTAGTATTGTGGTTTAGATCTGTCATATCCACAAAGGTTCAGGTATTGAGGATGTGGTTTCTAATTCAGCAATGTTAAGGGGTGCCTGGATCATGAGAGCCCCAACTTCAACAATGGGGGATGTATCTTTTTCTTAGCCTCTTTTTTGTCTTGATCTCCCTCTCTACTTCCCAGTTCCAAGAGGTGAATTGCTGTCTTTGACTGTGCTCTCTGCCATGGATTCCATCTTCACAAACCCAGAAACAACAGAGCCAAGCAACTGTAGACTGGACTTCAGAAATTTTGAGTGAGCATAGTAAATATTTCCTCTTTTATGGTGTTTTTCTTTCGTTTATTTGTTTGAATTTTGAGATAGGTCTCACTGTGTAGCCTTGGCTGGTCTGGAACTCACTGTGCAGACCAGGCTGGACTCATAGATCTGCCTCCTTCTGCTTCCTAAGTGCTGGGATTAAAGGTGTGTGCCACCATGCCTGGCCCTCCTTTAGGTGTTTTATTTTTACTTTTATTTTACAGCAATAGAAGTTAACAGAAAGCTGGGCATGGTAGTTTACATTCCCATTGTCACTAGTGTTAAATCAAAGGCTTTCTCTGTATAAGAAGAAAATGCTATCATTGGAGAGGCATAATTGAATGATTTACCAACTAACCATGACTCATCTGAGGAATCTCTTAGAATGGTTCTATTTCAGTTACCTTTCTTGTGCTAGAACAGCCAAGAGAAGGAACAAGTGGAGAAGGGGGAAGTCAAGGTGACAGACTGGCTCCTGTCCATGGCAGCAGAGTTGTGACCGAGTGGTTATGTTGTGGTTACAAGTAGGGAGCTGAGAGAGCTTGCGTTAGATGTGGGCTAGACTATCGTCCTCAAAGGCTCACCCCTGTGACCTACCTCTGCCAGCTGCTTGCTTTTCAAAGTTCTTATGCCTATCAAAACATCTCCACCAACTGAACGCCAAGTGTTCAAACACATGAGCAGGTGGGAGACATTTCATATTTAAACTATAGAGGCCAAGCAATTCTGAGCAAGCAACTCATGTGATGTTCACTTGACATACCCCCAATATCCTTCAGCCCCTGATAGGGTAGGAGTAGGATCCATACTCCATCACATCCCTGTGAACTGAAAAGAAAGTCTCTTCTTAACATAAAGGAGATCTTTGAAGAGATGGTAAGCATATTAAAGGCACTGACTAGAGGCTGGAGAAATGGCTCAGTGGTTAAGAGCACTGACTGCTCTCCCAGAGGACCTGGGTTCAATTCCCAGCAACCACATAGCAGCTCACAACTGTCTGTAACTCCATTTCCAGGGGCTCTGACACCCTCACATCAATGCACATAAAATAAAATAAAATAAATTATTAAAAATCATTAAAAAATAAAGGCACTGACTAGATCTTTGTTTTTTATCTTGTACTGTTCTCAGTCACTTCAAGTGTGGTTCTTTGTGTGGAATGAACACTTTATAGTGGGACTGACACAATCCTGTTTGACATTCAACTATTTGAAATGAGATTTCCTAAAGATCTGAAAGGAAGATGATGGAAGGGGATGTTGGAAAGGAGGTGTGGACTATTTATAGGAGAGGCAAAAAATGATAGGAAAAAGATCTTGGACCAATTTCATCTGACAGAGTTGTCACGTCATCCCTTAACTGTGTGATTTGTGGACAAAAGCTTAAACTGTTTCTTCAACTGCAAAGCTAGAGTAATAATGTCTCTGTAATACAGGGTTGTCTCAACAATTGAGTGAGCTAAGAGAACTGGAAACAGTAATTGGCAATGATAATTGCTCATCAAATATTAACCATTATTGTCATTACTAAAGACTTAGGGAAGGGAAATGATGAGTTACATTCTTCAACATGACAGTTTTAAACTTTGGGCAGAGCGACTTTTGTGAACATTGTTGAACAGTAATTTGCTGATATTGAGAGTCTTTTATGCTTTCCCTCTCATCAGTGCTTTTGTTCTTAGACTTTGTGGGCCATGGGGCTCTGGTATGGTGTGCTCTAGATCTGCAAGGCAGTGTTGCCTAGTGGAAGGAACTCTTGAGGGATGGCAGAACCATTTCCAGTTCTGTCTCTGCTATTTCCTGACAGGAGATAAACTATACTATCATTATTTAGTTTGTACATTTGTCTAGACTTCACAAACTATCGTGCTAATGTCCTTTCCTTGTCTAGCTTCTGTCTTAGGACCATGCATTTCAAATGATGGCTTACCTATGTTGTGTTGCTTTAGCAGGGTTTCTGACATCAGACACTTTAGAGTCAAAGGGATTTAGTTAGTGGAAGTGGAAACTGTACTAGCCCATCTGTTAGTCCAAGGTGAGGGCCTTCTGGACACACCATGGTGATGGGAGTACATGCATAGGAAGTCCAGAAAGATATTACAGTGTGGAAAAGGAAGCAGGAGACTGAGGAGGAGGCAGAGCTTACTCTTTATTAAAATTCACTGTCATAGGACCAATCCACTCTTTCAGACCAGCATCAATCTCTTCATGAGGGTGGTACCTCAATACCTTAGACCACACTTTAAAATATCATTTATTAAATGTTAAAAATTAAGTATAATTACATAAAATTAAACTATAATTAAGTTGCTTCTCTCCTTCCCTTTCTGTGGGGGCCCACAGAGGCTCCCTAGTTAGGCCTTACTCAAGGTCAGAAAGTCTGAGCTTGCTTTGCTCAGTAGGGCTCCATAATGGGATGATTTGGCCAAGGGTGTGGTTACCAGGTGTTTTGAAGGCCTACACTTGTTGGTACTTTATACCTCGACCTTGAGAGGAGGAGGTCTTTTGCTTCTCTCCTTGCTGATGTATAAAAACCCATCATAATTAAACTAGGGGGGGGTTGGGTATTGACCAGGGCCCTCCCGAAGCTATCCTGTGCCTCTGTCTTTCTTGTCATCTCTTTCTCATTTTGTGTATGCATATATACTTTTATTAACCATGGTGACTCACAAATTGTTATGTGTAGGAATGGAACTGTTTTGTGGAACTGTTTTGTGCAGGAATGGAATGAATGGGAGTTGAGATAAAGTTTTTGCTGCTGGACTGGAGCAGCTCAAATGCAGAAACATTTTCTTATTCTTTGTATGAATAATGTTAGTCTGTATTAATGTACCCTATGTTTTGTTAGCAAGAAGTGTAAATAGTTCTATTAAGAGTTTGCTTTTCAGCTGGGAGGTGGTGGCACACACCTTTAATCCTAGCATTTGAGAGGTAGAGGCAGGCGGATCTCTGTGAGTTTGAGGCCAGCCTGTGCTACAGAGTAAATTCCAGGCAAGGCTCCAAAGCTACACTGAGAAACTCTGTTTCAAAACAAAACAAAACAAAAAACCAACCCCCCCAAAAAAAACCAAGAAAAAAAGTTTGCTTTTGATGTAAGTTTGTGAGAATTGTAATTGTGTATAGTAATATTCACACTAGAATTATGATGTTAACCTGTTAATGTTAATGAACCAAGGTGTGGTGATGCTAAGGAGTCCTTAGATTTGATGTAGTTGCATCAGGAGTTTATTGATTTATTTGATGCAGTTGCATTAGGAGTTTATTGATTTAAAAAAGGTTTGAGGCAGCTAAAACTGCTATAGACATCCTGGATCCATTAAAAGGGCCATTCTATCTTGATCATCCTCTACTCCTTTACTAGGAGGTATAGCAACCATAAGGAGCAGGTGTATTGCTATGATTATTTCAGCTATTTGCAAGCTCTTAGTGGAAAAGCTGCTTCAGAGTTGCATGAAGTTAGGCTCTGTACCTTCCCTTGCCAGAGGCTGGTAGCCAAAGATGGCTAAATCCTTTTTGCCTTCTGTCAACCTAAGACAGGACACACTTGGTGGAAAGTGTGTTCCAAAGACTGGTAAGACTGGATGGTTGAAGAAGGCAACCTAAGACAGGCATAGTCATCTGAGGAGTCTGAGGGACTGTTTATGTGATAAAGAAGGGGGAATCTATGGGGGCCCACAGAGGCTTCCTAGTAGGGCCTTACTTGAGGTCAGAAAGTCTGAGCTTGCTTTGCCTAACAGGGCTGTATAATAGAATGATTTGGCCAAGGGTGTGGTTACCAGGTGTTTTGAAGGGTCTACATTTAATACTTTTTACCTGGACCTTGGGTGGGAGGGGAGGGAGGAGGGGAGATCTTTTGCTCCTCCCCTTGCTGATGTATAAAAAGCCCATCATGATTAAATTCAGGGGGACTGGGTATTGACCCAGGGCCCTCCTGAAGCTATCCTGTGTCTCAGTCTTTCTTGTCATCTCTGTCTATATTTCTATCCAATACTTCCCTCATTCCTCTCTCCTCCCCCCAAGAACCCTTTGACAGGTCAGAGCTGGCCTCCAACACCTTTCCTTCCTCCAACCCTCACCATGACAGCTCCCTTTCACCTTTACTCTGCCCTTCCACTTCCTCTTAAATCGATGGCCTCTTTTTATTTATTATTATTACATATATATCTATATATTCATAAACATATAAATACAACCTGATGAGTCTGTTTAGTGTGGCTTGGGTGTATATAATTTCAGGGCTGATCACTTTGTATTGGATAACTAACTAGGGGGCTTATCCCTGGAAGAAGCTAATTCTCCCTTTACTAGCAGTCATTAGTTACCTGTAGTTCTTTGTCTGGAGTTGGGGCCTCTGATATTCCCCCTTTCTCTCTTAGCATGTCTTTTGATAATATCTTGTTCAAACCAGCACATTGTTGAGGTACCATGGGTACACCTTCCTTGTCTTTTTTTTAAAAAGACACAATCTCACAGCAGACTTTCCAGTCTATTGGCTCTTACAGTTAATCTACTCACCTCTTCCTAGCTGTTCCCTGAGCCTTAGGTACAGGAGTTGTGTGGTAGATGTGTCTGTTAGGGCTGGGCTCCACATGCTCCATTGCTCTCTGTACTATGACCAGTTGTGGTTTCTGTAATGGTCTCTGTCTGCTGTAAAGAGAAGATTCATTGATGCTGGATGAGAGTCACACTTGTCTATGGTATAAGGAGAAGATTTAGAATGTAGTTAGGAATAATGCTGGTCTAGTAAGTGGCAGTACTGGGTTCTTTTCTAAGATCCATGACCTCACTAGCCCTGGGTAGTTGGCTAGGTTTCTAGTACCAGGTGTGATTTCCCTTCTGTTGAGTGGTAGGCCACATATTTGTAGGGTTTCCTCACTTCTCTGTCCCCACAGTGGTGCCCAAGCTTCCAGCATCTGAACCTATGAGGGGAACACACCATGATAATTGCATTTCCTTACTTTTCTCAATCTGGATCAGGACCTTGGTCTTTATCTTCTGTGATCTTGATCCTGATATTATTGATGATGATTGGCCAATTGTTTTGTAGATTGTTTTTCAGTTTTGATTTGTCTGGTATTTTCTGATAATTTATTGAAGTGCATTTTGGGTAAGAATATCATAGATATGATGCTATAGCCTTATAAGTTCATTATGTTGGGAGATACCTAATATCAATTAGTATTTTAACTGAATATTGATTGTGTAAAATTTGCTTATGCAGTTAAAGTGAATTCTGGTAGTCTTTTTGGATATAAAGTCACCACTTTCCTCTTGGTCCATAAGGTCTTTATAGAAAGATTGTTTGAGATTACATAAATATATTCTTTGTCCTGCCTCTCTAATATAGCATGGTACTTGACTTTACAATGAGTTTATAAGGGCATTAAGTGCATCTTAAACTTAGAATTTTTCAGCTTATAATGTTGATTAAGATATATCCCAATTGTAGGCTGAGGAGCACCTTTCATTTATCCATTTTTCATGGGCTTAGCCTCTCCCCACCATATATTCAGACATTTAAAGATGAAATAGTCACAGCCAGGTGGTCACAATACAAGTCAATGTGATGCAAACTCTGATGGGAGCAGTTTCACTGGCCTAGCAATCCACCCATTGTCTATGTGCATGGAATTTACCATGCAGTGTAATTTGGATTTTCTGTATTTTTGATAACATATGAAGAACACTAAGCCAGTGTTGAAGTGTTCATGACTAAGTGCCATATCAGAAATATACAGGTATGCTTTGGAATGAGTAGGGGGTATGGTGGTTTAAATAAGAATGACCCCCATAAGGTCATATATTTGAATGCTTAGTCACAAGGGAATGTGTTGTAGAATATTTAAGGTGTGTTACAAATGTTTATGTTGCATTTGTTTAACTCTGTGAAGCTATATTACTGTGCCTTTCTTAAAACACCTGATGGTCTAATAAAGAGCTGAATGGCCAATAGCGAGGCAGGAGAGAGAAATAGGCAAAGCTGGCAAGCAGAGAGAATATATAGAAGGAGAAATCTGGAAGAAAAAAAAGTAGTAGCCAGAGAGAGAGAGAGAGAAAGATGATAAGGGCCAGCCACCCAGCTGGCCATTAAATAAGACTAAGAGTAAGATTTACAGAAGTAAGAGAACATTAGATTCCCAGAGGCATAAGGGTGATGGGATAATTTTAAAAAAGCTGGCTAGAAACAAGCCAAGCTAAGTCTGGGCAATCATAATTAAGAATAAACCTTTATGTGTGATTTCTTTGGGAGCTGAGTGGTGGGCCCCTCAAAAGAGTAAAATACCAAAAACAACAGCAATGTATGCTGGAAAGTATTGTGTCAACTTGATACAGGCTGGAGTCGTTTAAGAAGAGGGAACCTCAACTGAGAGAATGCCTCCATGGGATCAGGTTGTAGGCAGGCCTGTAGAGCATTTTCTTAATTGGTGATTGATGGGGGGAGGCCCAGCCTATTGTGGGGTGGGACCATTATAAGAAAGCAGGCTGAACAAGCCATGAGGAGCAAGCCTGTAAGCAGCACTCCTCCATGCCTCTGCATCATCTCCTGCCTCCAGGATCCTGTCCTGTTTGAGTTCCTGTCCTCACTTCCTTTGGTGATGGATAGCAATGTTGATGTGTAAGCCAAATAAACGCTTTCTTCCCCAACTTGCTTTTTGGTCATGGTGTTTTATTACAGCAATAGTAACCCTAACTAGTACAAGTTGGTAGCATAAGTTGGGTATTTATGTGACAGACCAGACCATGCTGTTCAAGGACTTTGGAACTTTATGCAAGAAAAGCCATTGAGTGTTGAATGTGTGGTGAGCTGTTCTGTAGGAGCTTGGAAGGGAAGAATGTTGAGTACAATGTAGAAGATGGAGGTCTGGTTTGTGAACTTTCAGAGGGAAGTTTAAAGACTCTATTGGGGTCATTTGTTATTTTGAATTAAGATTCTGTGGTCCTGGTTAGCTGGAGCTGAAGAATCAGTGGTGATTAACAAGAAACCAGAAGTACTAAAATGAAACCTTTGCTTTGCTGGGATACTGGGACACTCAATCCTGGTTGGCTGGAGCTGAAAAATTGGTGATCCTGAGTAAGGCATTCCAGACCCAGAAAGACAAACATGATATGTACTCACTTATAAGTGGATATTAACCACAAAGTGAATTATAACCATGCTATAATTCACAGACCCAAAGAAGCTAAGTAACAAGGAGGGCTCAAGGGGGGGGGAACACATGAATCTCACTATGAAGGGGAAATAGAACAGATATCACAGGTAGAGAGGGAGTGGTCTAGATGAGGGAGGTGAGCATGGGAACAGGAGGGATCAAGTTGGGGGGAGGAAAGAGGGAGAGAGTAATGGGAGAGACATCTAGAACCAGGGGCATCTGGGGATAAGCTAGAAACACAGTGCAATGGAAACTCCCAGGAATCTATGAAGGTGACCCTACCTAAGACTCCTAGCAATAGGGGATATGGAGCCTGAACCGGTCATTGCCTGTAACCCTGCAAGACTTCAGTGAAGGGACTGGGACACCAACTCAGCCACATAACCTACGACCTACAATTTGTCCTGCCTACAAGATGTGCTGGGGTAAAGGTGGGGCAGAAACTGTGGGAGTGGCCAACCAATGACTGGTCCATCTTGAGGCCCATGCCATGAGAGGGAGTCCACCTCTGATACTGCCTGATGGGCCAGGACCCAGAGGCAGGATAACCCAGAGACCTAGGATAGAACCAAACACGAATGGCAAAACAAAAACCCCAGTGAAATGTTTCCAAATGATACTCATAGATCTGTGCCTAGCCCAATTGTCACCAGAGAGGCTTCACCCAGCAACTGATGGAAACAGATGCAGACCCACAGCCAAACATTATGCAGAGCTCAGGGAAATCCTGTGGAAGAAGGGGAGGAAGGATTGTAGGAGCCAGAGGGGTCAAGGACATCACAAGAAAACCCACAGAATCAACTAACCTGGGATCATAGGGGCTCACAGAGACTGAACTGACAACCAGGGACCTGCATGGGACTGACCTAGGCCCACTACATACATATATACATATACATATACATATACATACATATATATATATTTATACTACAGCTGTTTAGCTTGGTCTTCTTGTGGGACTCCTAACAGTGGGAGCAGGGGCTGTCTCTGCTTTGGGGACCCTTTCCTCCTACAATGTTACCTCATCCAGCCTTAATAGGAGAGGAGGTGACTAGTCTTACTGCAGCTTGATATGCCATGGCTGGTTACTGTCCATGAGAGGCCTGCCCTTTTCTGAAGAGAAATGGAGGAGGAGGAGGAGGGATGGGGCGGAAGAGGGGAGGTGGTGGGGAGGGTCTGGGAGGAGAGGAGGGAGGGAAACTGTGATTGGGATGTAAAAACAAGCAAGGGAACAAACAAAAAACCAAAACCAAACCAAAAGAAGAGAGCAGCATTGTAGAGCTGAAATCTTAGTGCTTGCTGAGAGGTAGCACACAGAAACTGTGTTCCAGAGGTGGCCAAGGCTGTACCTTGCACTGGTGGCCAAACTTGATAGTTAATGTAAGAGTCACCCAGGTGGTACTGGTTTTGAAGGCATGAAGGGGTCATGGAGAGCAGCTGAGGCTTGGCACTGGGAGAGGCCAGGAGAGGCCATTGGTGAAGGTGCAGCCTCAGTGGCAGTTGAAGGCCCAGGACTGAAGGGGTCATGCAGAGAAGGTGAGGCTTGGCACCATGAAGGGAGCCTATGAGAGGCTGCTGGTGAAAGTGCAGCCCAGTTGCAGCAGAAGACTCCAGCATTTTGGAGATGCCAGTACTGTGGGATGACCACTAGAACAGCAGTGGAGTGGAGCCAGGCAGAACTGTGTGTGCTGCAGAGGGCAGAGTCAGAGGAGTTACCTCAGCCCCTTGGAGGAGCCCAGAAGACCATGAGTGAGTCCCAGACATCGGACACTGGGTTATTTACATTTTTGGAGTTTGGTTTTGCTTTAATTTGATTGTGACCGTGCCCTGGTTCTTCCGTATTGAAGTAAAGTGTTTAATTTGTTTTTGATTTTTATAGGAACCCGCAGTAGCAAGGCTTTGAATTTTAAAGGACTTCAGATTTTAAAAGAGACTGACTGTTTTAAAGAAAGTGAATTTTTATGTGTTTGAATTTGTAAAGACTGTGGGATTATTAAAGTTATTTATATTTTTAACATAAATTAAAAGATCTTGGAGGTGAATGAGAAAGAAAAAGTTGTGGTTTAACAGTGATGTGTTTCTGTGCCAAGTTGACAAGGGGTCAATTGTGCTGGATAGTCTTGTGCAGCTTGACACAAGCTGGAGTCATCTGAGTGGAGGGAACCTCAATTGAGAAAATACCTCCATGGGATCAGATTGTAGACAGGCCTGTAGGACATTTTCTTAATTGGGAGGGCCCAGCCTACTGTGGGTAGGGCCATCCCTGGGTTGGTGGGCCTGGGTTTTATAAGAAAGCAGGCTGAGCAAGCTATCAGGAGTAAGCCAGTAAGCAGCACCCCTCCATGGTTTCTACATTGGTTTCTGCTCCGTTTGAGTTCCTGTCCTGACTTCCTTCAATGCTGAACAGTGATATAAAGGTGTAAACCAAATAAACCTTTTCCTCCTCAACTTGCTTTTGGGTCATGGTGTGTCATAATAACAATAGTAACCTTAACTAAAACAAAGTGGAAATCTTTGGTAGGATTAGAAGGATTAGTAAATGTGCCCTTGTTGGAGGAAGTGTGTCACTGGGGGTGGACTTTGAGGTTCAAAATTCCATGCCAGACCCAGTCTCTCTCTGCCTGTGGATCAGGATGTAGCTCTCAGCTACTGCTCCAGTAACTGCCTGCATGCTACCATGCTCCCTGCCATGATGATAATGGACTAAGCCTCTGAAACTATAAGCAAGCCCCCAATTAAATGCTTTCTTTCATTTGAGTTGCCCTGTCTCTTTAGAACAATAGAACAGTTACTAAGACAGGATTATCAGAAGCAAGGCTGGTGCTTAGAACTGAAAAAGAGTTCATAAGATGTTAAAGTTGTAATGAAAGGACCCAAAGGTCAGTTATTTCAAGGAGAGAGTTAGATGACTCCTTGATGCCTTAATAGACGATGGCTTCCATTACTAAACGTGGGAAGGACAGGGCCATGGGTGGGAAGCTAATGAGGTCAGTTTTTTTGTTTTGGAGGGTCTCATGTATCTCAGGCTGGCTGCAGACTTGCTCTGTAGTTGAGGATGACTATGAACTTCTGCTCCTTCTGCCTCTGCCCCCTGAGCACTGGGATTATAGATGTGTACCACCATGCCTGGTTTATGTGGTGCTAGAGAATCAAACTCAGGGCTTCCTACATGCTAGACAATCACTATCAATTGAGCTATATCCCTTACCTTCAGTGAGTTCAGTTTTGAACATGTTTGCAGTTGCAGCAATTGGGAGCATATTGTCTCGTAGGTGGCTGTATCTGGAACTTGGGAGGACCCTTCATTAGAATGAAGTGGAAGATCTGCGCTGGTGGTATTTGAAGGGACAGTCACAGCATGTACAAGAATAAGAGCAAAGCCAAGGAAGGGCCCAGGGATAGGGGAGGCTTGAGGGATTGTCAGTGTTAGGTGTGAGTAGCCAGGAGAGAAGTCAGAGATCCAGAACAAAGCCAGGAGAGGGTTGAGTCATCAAGGAGAAAGAAAGTTTGGTTTGAAGAAAGTCAGATTATCCAGCTATGCAAAAGCCACAGGGAGTCAAATAACATAAGACCTGAGCTGAACTGCCATAATTGGATTTGGCCTTCACGTGGGCATAGGAGATTTTATTGAATTTATGTAATGAAATTTGTGGAGCATCAGGGAACAGGTTGAAAAGTCTCTACTTTCAAGAAGCTTTCCCTGGCTAGTTCTACACCCTCTTGCTGAACTCATTAGAAGACATTTAAATGAATCCCTTCTGAGCTGGGCATCCCCTAGAGGTCATTCTGCACCTCTGGGATGTAGGGAATCCTACAAGAATGGGAAAATTAGGGCCCTCTGGTCATGAGATGCTCAGGTACACCATGAATCCATATCCTAACCCAGAGCTCCCTTACTGAGGCATTACTTTATAGCAATTTTTGAACTGTTCCTAGCTCGCATAGTCACTCTCTAGTTTTGTAATTCATTAGATTATAGTTTTGTTTTCTTTGGTCATAGATGATAGGAACTAAGCTACTACTTTACTTTCTCTCTGCCTTCCAGTTGACTTTTATATTTCATGATCTGTTTTTTAGACTAAAGAAGCTCTCACAGAGAAAAATGTAATGCATAACAGTTGTTCAATAAACATCATGCAAGAGGGGCGGAAAGAGTCTAAGAGCTGGAGTATGAGGAGGAGGGCTTTGAAATGTCCTCTGGACACGACATGACTATTACAATCACACACTCATAGCAGCTGTGGTTACCTGCATACGACCTGTATAAGGCCAGTTCAGACAAAATGCCGCCCAAGGTGCGAGAGGAACTCACTCCTAACTGAAGAGCTGTTGTCAGTTTATAGCTGCTTGGGGGAGAGAGTTATTCTTCTTTAGGGATGTGGCCACTGGTAGGTCACCCATGCTCCAGCACAAGGCCCCATATACATAGCACTAACTGGACTTAGTGGGTTAGTAGAAAAAAAGAAGACATGAAGTTAGAGACGTGGGCATGTTGGGAGAGAACTATGGGGCATTGTAGAGCACAAGTGGGAATGGATCTGATCACATTTCATTGTACGTTTGTATGAAATTGGCAAAGAATAAATAGAGTTAGTAAGAAAAACAATAGAACAAGACAGAAGACACTTGGATGTGATGGAACAGATGAGTGAACAGAAGTATATTTTAGTAATTAACATTTCTTTTAAGCTTTAGTGTTTAATCAGGTAGCTCCAAGAGCCACATAGTCTGGACATTAGAAGCTAGCTGCAAATGTAGGCACTAGATGAGTGTGCAACTAGAGGAAAACTCTGTAGCTCTGTGTGTGTGAGCAGATGCTTCTTTAAAATACCTGTTCCTGAAGCAGTAGCTGCAGAAATCCAGCACTGTGCATATCTAAAGAATGAAGAATTGAGGGGATTTGGAAGACTAGCTAGTGTAGTGGTGTCATGTGACTTTGCCTCATAGGCCTCTGAGAGACCAAAACAAAGTTATGCCCCACTTTGGCTTGGTGAACCAATGAGTTTATTGGAAGGAGGAGCATGAGTGACTCCAAGGTAGCTCCTTGGAAGTCTTTGGGTAACCTGAAAGCAGCTATAGTACTGATGAATCCCACCCACTGCATGGATGACTCACAGGGAACTGGACTATCAGAGTCCCCTGGGTGACTTATGAGCAGTGACATTTCTGAGCAGTACTGAACCTTCAGTCAACCTTTTGCTGTCTATCTTAGGGTTTCTGTTGCTGTGGAGACACCGTGACCACGGCAACTCTTCCAGAGGAAAAACAGTTGGGGTGGCTTACGTTTTCAGAGGTTTAGTCCATTATCATCATGGTGCTCCGTGGTGCCGTGCAGACAGATGTGGTGCTGGAGCAGGAGCTGAGAGTTCTACATCTTGACTCACAGGCAACAGGAAGTAGTTTGTCTCACTGGGTATGGCTTAAGCATTTATGAAACCTTCCAAGCCTGCCTCCACAGTGACACACTTCCTCCTAATAGTGCTATTCCTTTTGGGGGTCATTTTCTTTCAAACCACCACACTGCCTACATAAACTAAAGGAGAGAAGAGACCTCATGAGTCTTGAGATTCTCCCTTCCTTCCACGAGGACATGTTACTAGTCCACATTAAGGTCTCCTGCAGGTGATCAGACTCATTGAAGATGATACTTTTCATGTATGTAAAATTCAGGGGAAACATGCCCAGGTAGGCATTTAAAATGTTTAGCCAACCAGAATCCATTTGTCTTTTGTTCTAGTTTGCTTTTCTGATATTGTGATGAAACTAAAACCAAGTTGAGGAGGAAAGGGCTTATTTCAGCTTACAAGTTATAGGCAATCATTGTGGCCGGCCAGGGCAGGACCTCAAAGCCGGGACCTGGAGGCAGGAACTGATGCAGAGGCCATGAAAGAATGCTGTTTGCTGGCTTGCTTGACTAGTTTTTTTTAAATATATATATATATATATCCCTGAGCTCCCCTGCCTAGGCATGGCGCTGCCCTGAATGGCTGGACCTTCTGACATCAATTATCAATTAAGAAAATGCTCCACAGACAT
>CABHPH010141727.1:77339-87716 GCA_902168325.1 Peromyscus nudipes | reverse complement strand
TCCAAATCCACACAGCATATCAAGCAGAATGAGGCAGATTCACCACCAGTTTAAAACAGCAACCTATGTATGATTAATTATATAATGATATGACGTTTGTGGTTCCCAACACAGGCAAAACTGGTGCATGGAAAGATAAAATGTTTTTGTGAAATATGGCTATACTGTTTCTTTAATGTCAGCATTAATTTTATCATAATACAAAACTCACACTAAGAGTACAAACTTATCAGACGCTTTCATTCTCTGTAGGGATTCAGTACTTAATTTGATACTCCATTTAGTCTGATACTTTACTGAATGCATGATTAGAGAAACTTAGAAAATTTCTGAAATATTTAGACCATCTTGGCTACAAATATTAGTCTTTCTTTTAAAAAATGTTTGTGCTTTATTCATTCATTTGTGCATGTGTGGCAGCAAGCAAACCACAGCTGACTGTGTGGAGCTGGTCCTCTCTTTCCTCCACATGGGTTCCAGAGATCTAACTCATGGTACCTTTATCTACTGAGCCATCTTGAGAATTGATCTTTCTTATGATCTTTTCTGGTTTGATGTTAAACTATCAGCTTTGAGAAGGATTGTTAAATATTTATTCACTATAACTTGTCCATAGGTAACAGAAGGATGACTTCCTTTCATTCTTTTTTTTTTTTACTTTATAAGTTCATTTTAATGACGAAGATACTGTGTTTACACAGTTAAAGCTCCTGAGACGCAATAAACACTACAGATGTCATAGTTTTCAGTAAGATGCAGAATTTTTTTCGACTTTGCCACCTGAATTCTTTCTTTTTAATGGGTCAAATACTGACTTCTGTGTTGTATTTAACTCATACTATTGAGTATTTGGGAACATACTCATTCCAGATGTTAGGAAACTAATTGTGAGCCATGTCCCTGTTGTGTCCCTACTTGGACAGTGGCATCTAAGAGTATCACTTTCTTTTCCTGTACCACTTCTGCACTATGGGGCACGTAGTATGATTGTCTTTGACCCTCTGTCCTTAGTACCTGTGATTCCCATTCCATTTGGTAGTAATAGAATGGGAAAACAGAGGATTTCCAAAAACACTTCCTTAGTCTCCACTTAGAAAGTAAGACTTGGTGTTGGGTGTCCTGGTGGTGCACGCCTTTAATTCCAGCACTCAAGAGGCAGAGGCAGGTGGATCTTTGAGAGTTTGCAGCCATCTTGAACTATGTAGCTAGCCCAGGACAGTCAGGACTACATAGAGAGGCCGTCGTTTTTTTTTTTTTTTTAAAAAAAAAAAAAAAGTAAAAACAAACCAAACACAATAAAATGGGACATGGGTTTCTAAAAATCCTTTTGATCCCCAAATTTTATCTTCCACTGAGACTTAACCTGAAAATGAAGTTGGTTATTAGGAAAAAGATATAGACTATGTGCCCATTGTTATAGACTATTATTCTCTCCTTACCTGCAAAGAAAAGTGTTTTATGTTATATGGAAGAAAGTGGGACATGCTGGTCTTTGTAGATTCAGGTCATTGGTACTTAGATGGTAAAATGTGCCACCCGCTCCTGACAACTCCACACCCCATCCCTGGACAATGATGGCTCTAAGATACAAATGGAAAGCAAGCACAAGATAAAGTAATTGGATAACAGAATGAAGCACTTGAATAAAATTATGTTTCTACCACCACCTGTCTTTAGAAACCCAATGCTTAAACTCAGTAAGGCAGATATTAAAGAAGTTTGAATACTGTCCTTTTTAAACTAACATGTTTTATTCTAAGCACCTGGATGGAAAGACAAATATTTACTCAGTCATGGGATATATTGAGACATTTAATGTCATGTATACAGTAAGAATGGATGTACACCTTCATTCTGGATTATGTTTAGAGGCTATATGTGCCGATTATATGAAATAGATTTTTTTAAATTGTAAAAAAAAATCACCATAAATATAAGCAACATCTGTAAGAAAGATATAGAATTAAGATACATTAGTGAGAATTGTATATGCACATTTTTGAGTGTGCATATGTGTGAGGGGTGTGCATAGATATGTGTGCACATGTATGTGGAAGCCAGACAGACACCTGTGGTGTCATGCTTCAGATCCTAGCCACCTTTTTTTCTTTCCTTTCTTCTTCTTTTTTTAATTTTTGAGAGAAACAGAGAGGGTTTCTCATCCACTTAGAACTCACTGGTAGGCCCAATGGTAAAGAAGTCCCAGAAATAACCCCTATGTACTTGCCAAGCCCTGGAATTACAAGCTGATAGCAACCACATATCCGTCTAAAGACTGAATTTAGGTTCTTAAAGCACTCTACCAACTGAGCTACCTCCCCAACTTGAGACTTTTTCTCAAACTGAAAAAAAAACCTAGCATTTTTATCTTTGATTATTCATTTACATCATGATCAGTTACTTATGTGACTGTCATAGTTCAGTGTATTCATCTTAAAATGTTGAAGCTAAGATGTGGAGCTTTGATTATGAAGAGGTAGTTTTCACACCTATGTTCTGATTATTTATTTTGGGTATAAAAGTCAGAAAGTGAATTCCAAAACAACACACCCTATATAGCTACTTATTTTACTTGTATTAAATTGAATTATTCTAAAATTCCTGATGCAATAGATACTCCTCAGGAGTAGGAGATAGGGTCGTAGATCAGAAGGTTGATAGAACCTGGATGATTTAGTCATTTGCATTCTAACACACTTGTTGAGATTTATGATTAATAAATATCTTGACAGGCATGTATTATTATTATTTCTGGCTTTGTGAGAACTGTAATTATTTTAGAGGACATAGAGTATTTTCAAAAGGGAAAGAGTGATTTATGCCATAATCAATTACTCACCTACAGCTTTAAGATGGTTATTTATAAATTGCTTAATCTACTACTTTATTTAATGGTTGCTTTCATTATGTATTCAATTAATGTTGTAAACACAGTATTGATTCTAAGGATAGTGCTTTTTATAAAATATGCTTGATCATAAAATGGAGCATCAAAATTTGAAATATAAAAATGAACCTGAGCCTTGTTTCACTAACACTTGGAAGTGTGTGTAAACCTTTCTGCTTCTGAATTATAGACACAAGAGACAATTCAAATATCAGAAGCACATATCTCAGAATGCTGCTGTTTTTAGTGGCAATTATCCTATTAAATATCCCTTAATTCTGTACCCTTAAGGAAAATATTTTATGTGAAAAGATTCTCTTTTGCATACAAGGGAGCTAAACAGGAAATTTAAACTTCCGATATCATTTTGCCAAGGTTAGGTTTACGTTTGTGAATATTGAGTCTCAGAGATGTGGATGAGTTGTCAAACATTTGAGGGAAAGTTAATTTAGTCATTTTCCACACATAACCCATCAGGCTTTCATATGTGCACACAACCTAAGGAGGCTTTGGAATGGGTGATCTAATGGTGAGTTATCATCCCATTTCCCTTCCCTGGAATGTATGCTCTCAACTTCGTCCTATGTACTTACATCACCATGTCCTAGTAAATGTGCTTATATTTGTTCATAAGGAACTTTGAGGGTTTCAATTGTCCCTTGTATAGAATCATTTCGATTTTCTATTTCCACTACTTAATATTGACCCCTTAACTTTGCTCCTCTGTATTCTGATGGCTGCCTTATTGATTTCTCTTTCCAATCAACACTACACACTGTTGCTAGACTTGTTGCCAATCCTGTGTTGTAAAACATTCACTTCTTCTTGTTTAGAATAAACATCAATTGCTTAGCTTCAAGTTGAAAGCTCATTATTATGGGACCCCCCCACTAATTTCTCAGCCTTCTCCCCATACCTTTAGCCTCACCTGCCCTAACTTCTGGCCACATTCATCTATCTAACTTGTCTTTCTTCATGTCTGCTGTTGTTTTCCTGATATTGGTCCCAGTTTTCTACTTTATCTAAAATTTCATAAAATATTCATCCATAATTAAAATCTCAAAATGGTTATAAATGTCACTATCCAGAATTCATGTTCTGACCTACACTATCATAAGATTGTTTCAATGGTAATCACAGTACATATCATATACAGTCCTTTACTAAATGTATTTCTATATATCTAGCTGCATTTCTAGAACAACAGCACATGAAAATAAGAGAAACATTCTATTTTGCTTCTGTTTAGCTGCAGTGTCTCCAGTCACATAGATGTGTTGTTAGAAATACTTTGGTTGAGTTTTAAATAATTTATGTTATTCATGTTTACCCTGTTAGAATGCAATACGATATTATTTTTTCAATTGATTCAGGACAATATTTTTTGATATTGCAATACTGGCATAGAAAGTCATCAGAGATCACTAAAGATTGTCAAGCTATTTGTCCCCAAGGCAAGGAGATACAGACTGCAAAGATGTGAGTGAAGGAGTTCTGTATCCTAGGGACTGCTCGTACCCAAAGCTTTATTTTAATCTGTTGCCTGGGGGAGGCCTGCAGATGTTAGTGTCCTTCTCCTACAGAACAAGCATCAAGGTCCTGGAGCTTCACCTCTAACACTTGCTGGATGTCCCTGCAAGAAATGTTTGCCTGCAAAGAATTGGATTGTTTCTCTCTAGAAACACAAAATAACTTCAAGTTCAGCCAAGAAAAGTTTGGACTTTTGTTTGAGATAACCTCCTATCTTATTGGAATGAGTGCTGTATTTCCAGAGAGCAGAGGACGTGAAACTAAAGGCTAGTGTTCTCAAGAGTGAGGGACAATCAAGCCACTGTGAGCCTCATGCCCTCACCTCCCCTTCCTGGGCACAGAAGTTGAGTGGAACTTCCTTCTGCTGGGGGACACCCTGCACCAGACCCCCCCACACACACCTATTATTGCTTCCTTCTCAATACCAAAGGAGATTGTTTCACTTCTGTTTTGTTAGATGGAAGGTCATAGGGCATTAGGCCAAGGGAGCCCTCAAGGAATATAAAATATAGCAAGGGTGAAAGTCTCATGCCAGCTAGGAGAACAGGGATTTGATTTCCTGTGGGAGCTTCTAGTTATGTCCCTTACCCCTCCCCAAAGTTATGATTTCTCCTGGATTCAATATTAGCTCCTGTTCATTTCTTTTGGGCCGTTCCTTCCTGTCCTTCTCCCAAGCAGCCTTGGTTTCTGTTTTCGGAGTCTGTCTCTTTTACCCTTCAGAGTTAATAGATGTATTGATTTCATCTTCACTAGCAAAGCACAAAACAATAATGTTTTTTGCCTTAGGATTTTCTTAAATTTTGTGTTTAAGATCTCTTTTTCAGATTTTTTTTTTCATGAACAAAAATCATTCCAGACTCTCTATGAGGTTAACTCAGGGCATATCCACAGAGCAAAGAAGAGGAGCCTGCCTGTCCTCTCCCTCCACTTCTTCGTCCCCACATGCTTGACTGACATGCTTGGAGAAAAAGCTTGCCCCCAGCAGAGTTTGTTAGGAGGCTGTTGAGCTCAGGCATTGCTTCTTTGACTCTTCAAAAATAAAAATAAAATGTTTTCTGCAGGAATGATTACAAGTCCAGAATCTAGAATTGTGCTCCTCATCTATGTGTACTACCAATGCTTAATGACATGAAATAAGTAAACCTCAGTTTCCTTTTTTTTTTTATCAAAGGGAGACAACTCCTGACCTTTTGCCTCTCAGGATTGATGGAAAGATCAATTGAGACTGTCAAAGAAAAACATGGAAAATCCATGAAGCATTAAGTATATAATAAAGAGATTTTTTTTATGAGACGTAGCTAGTGAACTGTAAGATTACATAGGTATTATTCTCTTGGAGTCCTGAGGACATTACTCATGAGTGGGAACAAGCTTAGCAATACTGAATATCTAGCTGCCACTCTCCTATTTCTGCAATACCTCTTTCAACTCCTGAGGACTCTGCCTTTCTAGAAGGTTCTCTTGTGATGGCTATCCTGGTTAGTTTATTTTTAATGAATTTGACATAGGTCTGGATCATCTGGGGAGAACCTGAATCTAAACAAACAAAAAACACCCCCATCAGATTGGTCTTTAGGTGAGTAAAATGGGGGGGGAGTGCACATTTACTTGATGGATGATAAATGTGGGAGAGCAGAGTCTACTGGGGGCAGTACCACCCATGGTCCTAGGAAAACGGCTGAGCAAGCCACGGGGACCAAGCTAGTAGGCAGCATTCTTCCGTGGCCTCATCTTCAACTCCTGCTTCTGGGTTCCTGCCTTGAGTTTTGTCCCTACCTTCTACTGGACTATGACGGACTATAAGCTGTTAAATGATATTAACCCTTTCCTACCCAAGTTACTTCTGGTCATGACGTTTATCACAGCAATAGAAAGGTAACTAGGAAGATGACCTCTACGATTTCCTGACTGCAGCCGTAAAAGTGAACTTATTTTTAAATGTAAACATTTAAGCTCAGTAAATTCAGAAGGAGAATTTGTCCAACATAACTTTGCTGCCCCTGTATTCCAGGATCCAGCAGCACTCACAATATTTTAAGTCTATGTCTGAGGGATGCTGTGGTTATTTGAAGCTTATATGGCATACCGATCAGTAGGATGGAATAATTGTCAGCGCTGTAAGTTAGTCCATTTTCTTTTAGAAAAGATAAGAAAACACACGAAGGTTCAAAGTCTGTCTTACTCTTGGCACATAAAGAAGCTTCATATCTGTAGGAAGATTGATGTTCAATGGGCTAATTTTGGTCTCAAGAATTATGACAGGCTCCCTGCCATGTGCTCAGTAAATGTTAGCAAAGAAAAACTTAGAAGCGGCATTAGATTTCTGAGTTGGGCTAAAAGGTAAGTTATCCCACAGTCTCTGACACCAGCATTATCATACCCTCCACTCAGAGAACTAAAAAGATGCAGCTTCCTCTTTCAGATCCACTTATCATGAAACAGTAAAAAGGCGGCTTTGGAAAACTGTGGTTTTGTTTGGTTGGTTTTGGTTTTATGTTGGTTAGCTTTTGTTTTCAAGTTTTCATTTAGCTAAAAATTTTAAATCCCACAATACACAAAAAGCATGTGACACAAACTGGTGGGCAGATTGTTCCTTTTCAATGGCAGTAATCTTGATAAATCAAGGTTTTAAGTTACATGTATTTAAGAATCATAGCTACTAAATATTCAAGCTGGAAGGGAGAGTTCATACTCTTTCCACAACATGAGTGACCAATAATGATGCTGACAAAGTACGTGTTGTATGCCCCAACTGTTTGGTCAGTCTCCAGTGGAATCTTTTGCCTCACTGATAGGTTCCTATTGCCTTTCCAGTTGGCTTCATATTTCACCCTGAATGTGTCTATCTTGAAATGTTTCATAACATGTGGGTTTCAATTATATCTCAACTCCATGGATATCTCCAGGTAATTCCAGGCTTTAAATAAATAAAACTTTGGCTTATTTCCTTGTTATTACTTGTTTGTCTCTATCACTGCCAGGGCACTAAATCTTCTCAATTCTAATTCAGCAATATTGTCTTTTCTGTTTGTCACAATGACTGACTGCTCTATTTCAGAAGAATGCCTCTCTGGGGTCTTTGCCCACAAGCAGAATCTTCTCTAATCTGACCTTCACAATGATTTGAGGGAGTTTCCTGAAAATACAGATTGGATCATCTCTTTTTCCTCTTCAGCACCCACTCTACCCACACCATTCCCCACATACAATTGCTCTTTGTTGAAAAAGATCTCTGGATGACTTGGAAATTCTATGGCCAGAATACCTGACTTGATCCCACCCCCTTTCCTCACATTAACGTATGACATAAGCTACCCTAAAAACCTCTCTCATACTGACTGCTTAATCACATTGATACCGGAGCCAGGGAAACCACCATACCTCTTCTTATACTGTAAAACTTGAGGTCCTCCATCAAGCAACACCATTTCTGATACATCTTCCATTTTATTCTTTTTGTCAGCAATAAGTGTTCTTCCCCTCCTATGAACACCGGTTGCTCCTTTAACTACGACCTCTGCAAGAACTTGGTATGTACACGCTACTCTCCTGGGTAAGAACTTGACTGAGAAGACAGAGCATCAGCCATAAGCTCTCTCATCAAATGCTAATTCCAACCTAACAGCTCTGATGTGAAACCTGACCATGTCACTCACCATTTGTTTCCCAACAGGCAAATTGATTAGCTTGCCCAGGTCTGTAAATACAGGATATTGTTTTCTCTTTGCAGGGAAGAGCATTATATCAAAATTTGAGCAGCATTTTAGGCTTTGGGCAATAAAATAAATAGGGGACTTTCAAGGAGCCAGTGCACGTTGGTTCCTATTCCAAACATGAATTGCAAGTAAGTGATTAGCTGTCACAGGAAAGAGGAACATTCTCAGTCCAAAGAAAAAGAATATATAAACCCTTTGGCAGGGCTAGGCATATCCCAGAACCTCTAAGGAGATTTTTGTGACCAGAACGGGGTGTGCCTCTGAATGGTAAAGAATAAACATACCTAGTTTGCATGAGGTCATTCTATGGATTTAGGAATCCTTTTGAGGGGAACAGACTTGGGATCTGAAGATGAGTGGTGTAATTATTATAAATCTTTATTATTATAAAGACAGGAGGGACAGAATCTGGTGTCAGGAAATGAGTGCATCTAGACCTCCACTGTCCCCTGTGTCACCTGTCCTGCTCTGTTCGTTCAAGATTCCAGCCTTCCTAGGTTGTCTTCAGGGATTGTCTATATGCTACGCCTGTTAATCTACCCTAGCTGAACCTTGGTTTGTTTGGACAGTATTGTTCCTGTGGAGGTGACTCTTCTTTTGTCAGCTGAGCCTATTCTAGGTTAGGGCTATAGTGGTTTAAATGAGAAATGTCTCCTATGGGCTGGACTCTTTTAATACTGGGTACCCAGTTGGTAGTGCTATGGAAGGGGGTTATAGAACCTTGAGGAGGTGGAGACTTGCTGGAGAAAGTATGGCACTGGAAGTGGGCTTTGAGGGTTTACAGCCTCACCCCTTACCCTGCTTCCTGATCTCTGTCTCTCTCTGACTCTCTGTCTCTGTCTGTCTCTCTTATGTCTACCTGTCTGTCTTTGTCTATCTCTCTGTCTCTTTCTCTCTATGTGTCTCTCTCCATATGTCTGTCTGTCTGTCTGTCTGTCTCTCCTCTCTGCTTTCTATGTGAATAAAATGTGATAATCCTCCTACTTCTGCCCCCATACCTGTCTCTTGCTGTGCCTTCCTTACCGTGATGGACTCTGTCCCTCTGTAGTCTTAAGCCATATTAAACTCTTTCTTCCTTAAGTTTCTTTTGGTCATAGATTTTTATCAGAGCAATAAAAAAATAACTAATGTAGGTGGTCAGAGTCATGTATGTGTTAATGTCTCTATTGTTCTTTCAGTTGTGTCTGTGTTCAGATACTTTATGTACTATAAAAAAGTAAATAGTTGTACTAATAGTATGTTATTAGTTTGCTTTGAATTTCCCTAGTTTATTCATTCATAGGTTTTTTATTACATCACATATGATATAGTCTATATATCATATACAGTATTCTGATCACTGATGATAAAAATAGTTAATAGTTAAGGAACATAATCTCTATTCTCACATAAGAGGTCTTAGTCTATTAAAAAAACTTGTGAAATATTCTCTTGTCTCAATTATTCATAGAATTTTTTTCTTGCTGCTGGTAAGTTCATCTACTCGGTTGCTGCCTCTACAGTTGCCATCCCTCACTGACATCAGCCACAGTTTTTTCAGCTTTGACTGAAGACCATCAGTTCCCCAGGAATTCTTCAGGCCTTAAATGCCATATTGGGACTGCTAAGGCTTCCAACATTGTGAACTGGGTAGTTACTGAGGTTTCAGCCTCTCCAGTGTGCAGATATCCATTGTTATACTATCTAGCCTATATCATGTAAGACAATCTAATAAAGCTCCTTTATACTATACATTAATTCAACAAGTTATTTTCCTCTAAAGAACCCTTTACAATATATAGATCAATAAGACTAGTCTATATTCCTCAGTTGAGTGAAATTGCCTTAATGACTTTAATATAAACTATGGTAGCATTAGAAGGTTTATAGAAATTTGAAAATTACAGTCATGGCAATATCTTAGTGTGAGATTAAAAAGATGACTAACTTAGTAAAAATGCCTGCCATGAAAACATGCGGACTCTGGTTCAGATATCAAGAATGTATGTTAAGATACCATACATAGTGATACACCTCTGAAACCCTAGGGCAGCATGGGGTTAGAGATAGAGACAGGTAAATCACTGGAGACCAGGCAGCCTATCTATACATAAATGATTGCTGAGACTGTGTCTCAAAACATGAGTATAAAGAACAACCGAGGAAGACAGCAGCCATCAACTTCTGGCCTCTGTACGAATATGCACATACACCCTCATGCACTTGTGAAGAGAGAGAGAGAGAGAGAGAGAGAGAGAGAGAGAG
>CABHPH010141727.1:61942-77239 GCA_902168325.1 Peromyscus nudipes | reverse complement strand
AGGGAAAGAGGGAGGGAGGGAGGGAGGGAGGGAGGAAGGGAAAGAGGGAGGGAGGGAGGGAGGGAGGGGGATATCTAATTTCCAAACCTGAGCTCTTTCATTTCTGGAGTTTGTGACCTTATATTGAGTAAAGTATTAAACATTCCAAAGCCTCAGGGTTCTCATCATTAAAATCAGGAAAAATACTAAAAACACAAGAAGCTATAATATGATCAAATAATCAAAATGATGCAAACTGCATTGTCAACTGTCCAGCACATGCTTAGTGCCTAAAGTACTTTGTTAATAATATTTCAGATTTTGACACCAATTCAGTTGAAGATGCCTAGCATTAAGCACTTAAGAAGGAAATTCTGTCATCTGAGATAATATGGATGTAGCTGAAATGCATTAGTTTAAGTGAAATAAACCAGTCTCAGCAGGTCAAGTAATGCAAGATTTCATGTATATTAAAAATTCAGGATCGTAGACATTGAGTAGTATGGGAGTTTCTAGAAGCTGTGAAGAGGGTTTGGGGAGAGAGGGCTTGGAAGTTGGTTTCAAAGGTTATAAATTATGCAAGATAATGAAGTTCTTGGAGACCACTGTAAAATACCATGGATACCACACTCTACTCTTCAAAATGATTAGGAGAGCAGATTTTGTGTTACAATTTTTTCTACTACAAAAATAACGAAGAACATGAAGAGAATTTTGAAAGTGAAGGACATGTTTAGTACCCTGATTGCATCGATTGCATCGTGATTGTTTGCATATGTTGCAACTCATTAAAGTAAATGTATTAATGTGTATATTAATTAAAGTAAATGTATTAATGTGTATGTTAATTGTCCTATATCAATTATACCCCCAGTAAAGCTGGATTATAAAAGACACATAGCTTCTAGCCATTAGGATCACAATGAGAAACTATGAGAGATGTGATGGCCCGGATTTTATGAAATTTATATGTGCAGCAGAAGAGACACCTTTCCAATTCTGTGAAGTAGTCTAGATCTTGACTGAGGATAGGGTCCACTATTGTATACAACTGATTACTGGTATTACTCACAGTGTCCAAAACATAATATGTGTAAAAGAAATAGAAGGAAAAAGAACTAAAAACCCAATTGTTTTTCACAATATAAGCTGCAAATTACAGGTAACTATAATACAACATAAGAATATTGATCAACAAAGCAAACAATGAATAAACTTCACGTGAATCAAATAGTACATAGAAAATAAACTCCTTTGGCCTGATAACTATAAACAATAGGGAATGGAAACTCAGTAGTCTCCTGTCAGGAATGGTTAAGATTTTAAATTTCCCATATGTGTAATGTAAAAAGTTAGTCTGATAAATTTTCTAGATGCTGTCAAGTAGCCTAGTCTCCCAGGTGACAGAGAAAGGATGACTTGCATTCGTAACAGAAGCAGAAATCAATATGAGCACTGAGGTCAATTCTGTGAGCCCAACTCTCAACAAGGAGTTCACTGAAGGCCAGGGCAGACCTGCAAGTGCCATTTGTGGGAACTCTCTAAGCTTAGAGAAAGAGGATGTCAACGTGAGCAAGAGGCAGTGTGTTTCCCTTCCTCTTGAGGAAGATGCTCAATCCTCCAAAGCTCCCCCAAACCTTCCCATTTCTCCAGAGGAAACAGAATCCTATCGTCCAGTGTTGTTCATTGATGGGAGCCAGGCTGATCCAAGGCTTTCTCAGAGGCCCTGATGAAAGGACAAAGGAAACCTAGTTCTGTGTCCTTGCCCAGGGGCAGATATGGCAAGATCCTGTCTGGGACCGGTGCCAAGGACTTGAAGGAGCTAAAGTTTCAGTTCTAGGAAACTTGGCTTTCCTTCTTGAAGAGACTAGAGATATCAGTCCCAAGGCCACTGTGTGTTCCCTCCCTGATACCCTTGTTCGGTGTTCCCTTTGTGCAGCATTCTTTGATTAGCTCTCTGTTGACTTCATTTCATTTCTTCCCTAAAAACTGTTTATACAATACTGTATTTCTTTTTTTCCCCCACTTATTCTTTTTTCCCTTATTATTGAAAGTATTTTTTTCTCAAACATATCCTGATTACTGTTTCCCCTTCCCCCATGCCTCTCAGTTCCTCCCCATCCTCTCCCATCTGGATCCACATCCTTTCTGTTTCTCATTAGAAAACAAGCAGGCTACTAAGGGATAATAATAAAATGAAATAAAATAAAATATATTAAGATAAAGCAAAAACTAGTACATTGTAATAGGAAAAAAACAAACAAATGGTAGGAAAAGAACCTAAGAAAAGGCACAAGGAACAGATAAAGATGCAGACATCCACTCATTCACAAACTCAAGAATCCCATAAAAACATTAAACTGGAAGCTGTTGGGAGCCCTGTGCCCTGGTTTCAGATCAGCATGTGAATGCTTGTCCGATGGGTCTCCGCAAGGCAAGACCCATGGAGATGTTCTCTCACTCAGAAAGGACCAGTGGACCTTGGGACAGCACAGAATCCTGCTAGCGCCATGTGGTCTGCTTACTCTCTACTCTCTCATAATGTTGATGATTCTCTTGGTGGTTTTTAGTTTCACTTTGTTGGTCATGCATGGAACGGTTGTAATCATTTCCAGAAACCCCCTCTTTTTTTTTTCTCAGATATTTTCCCCTAAAAGTCTTTGGGAACTGATGCTTCTTAGGTTTCTTATCTGGAAATACCAGCTGTTACTCCAGACCCTGGGAACTTTTCTGATTCAGTGCTGACAGCATCGGAGGCAATAAAAGTTAATGAGCACATATAAGGAAGCAGCACAGGGGACATTAACTATGTCTCCCAATTCTGGGGGAAAAACACACATTAAGAACAGTGTGGCATGATGGAAAAGGTGTCTTATCAAAGTTCACCTTTATAGAGAAGCTTAGGCATGCAGGACCCTTTTGTAGGACAAGGGAACAGATAAATACAAGCTAACTGTATAAAAGCAGCCTACGGCAAATCACCCCTATTTCTGTAAACATGCTTTGTTAAGTTCTGAATGATATTTCTCTTAAGAATGTATGCCGGGCGGGGCGATGGTGGCGCACGCCTTTAATCCCAGCACTCGGGAGGCAGAGGCAGGCGGATCTCTGTGAGTTCGAGGCCAGCCTGGGCTACCAAGTGAGTTCCAGGAAAGGAGCAAAGCTACACAGAGAAACCCTGTCTCAAAAAAAAAAAATAAATAAATAAATAAATAAATAAAATAAAATAAAAAAGAATGTGTGCCGATATCCATCACCTTTTAACTTTGTAAGAACAGGATGTGCCTGGCTCGAAATTTACCTATACTAGCAAAATGGTTTTTTTTGGATTAAAAGTTGTTTTGATTTAAAAGTTGAGAAACACATGATTGTTTTTGCCTGAGGTTAATGCTGTAGGGTGCGAAAAACATGTTTGTTTCTGAAGTTTAAATAAAGACAGCTCGAGCTATTTGGGACCGCCACTTGTGTGAAACTCATCTGGTGGTTAGATTCTTTCTGCCAACACCCTTTTCCCATCTTAGGACCTGAACCCCACTGAGGCAGGACCCTGGCATGAAGCCGTAATATATCATAATTGACCTAGAGGGTAAAATGAAAGGATATATGTATTATAAATAAAATAATATAAAATTAAATTAAAATTTTATAAAAATAAGATAAAATTCAACATAAAATAGCCATGACATGACATTATGGGACAAGGAACCACCAAAGATGGCTTTGAGTTTATGTTCTGCCTTTCTGTTGGCCATCTACTGCTGGGTATGTAGTGTACCCTTAAAAATAGTTTGTTTCTCCAGTGACACTCCCTTGAAGAACACTAAATTTTCATTTGAAAGTGGTTATCAATTGGAGAAAGCTTCTGGGTCAGGGATGCAGGCATGTGTCCACTTCTTTCAGCTCTAAGACTCTAAGGTACAGATCTATGCAGGTCATACACATGCTGCCTCAGTCTCTGTGAGATCATATGTGCAATAGTCATGTTGATTTAGAGGGCCTTTTTGTTCTTGGTGTCCTCCATCCCCTCTGGCTCTTAAAATCTTTCTGCCTCTTCTTCTGCAGAGTTTGATGAGCCCAGAGGGGAGGTATTTGATGGAGACATCCCATTTAGAACTAGGTGTCCCAAGGTCTTTCACTCTATGCAGCTTGTTTGGCTGTGGGTCTCTTATTTTTTCCCATCTGCTGCAGGAGAAAGCTTCTCTAATGATAGTTGAGCAAGACTGTTCTATGAGAATAGCATAATATCATTAGAAGTCATTTCACTGATACTTTGTTTAGACCAGAAGTATTTCATTTTATCCCAGGTCTCTGAGCTATCTAGTCTCTGGTTCTTGACCACCAAAGCAGTGTCAGTTATGGGTTCCATCTCATGGAGAAAAGAAACCGTGGGAGAGTCTTAGAAGCTTGGACTATAAAATGCTCTCATTGGGAATAGCATAATCATTTAAAAAGATAAAACAATATTCACTTTTATTTTTGTAACATTAATTGGAACTAATCATCTAATAATGATGGTAAACAGAACTGATTAAAAATGGGTACATTTCTTCTGGAAGACACACTGTGTTACATATAGGCAAATATATACCATATTTGTCTTTCTGGGTCTGATTGCCTCATTCAGGATGATTTTTTCTAGTTCCATCCATTTACTTGTAAATTTTATGAATTCATTTTTAGGAGCTGAATAATACTCCATTGTGTAAATGTACCACATTTTTTAAAATCTATTTTTCTATTGAGGAACATCTGGGTTGTTTCCAGTTTCTGGCGATTATGAATAGAGGAGCAATGGATGTGGTTAAGCAAGTGTCTCTATGACAGAATGAAGTGTCCTTTGAGTATATGCCCAAGAGTGGTACAGCTGGATATTGAGGTAGGTAGATTTACGTCTTCCTCATGAAGCCACACTGATTTCCACAGTGGCTGTACAAGTTTGCACTTCTGTCAATGGAGGAATGGACCCTTTACTCCACATCCTGGCCACTAAGAGCTTTTCTTTATCAATTTTAGCCATTTTGACAGGTATAAGATGAAATTCCAAAGAAGTTTTGATTTGCATTTCCCTGATAACTAAGGATGTTGAACATTTCCATGAGTTGAGTCTTTCTCGGGCATTTGAGTTTCTTCTTTTGCATATTTTAACTAAGGGTTAAATAGATCTGTTTAATTGCTTATTTGACTTTGATTTAATTTTGGTAACTGATATGTATCAAGAAAATTTTCTATTTCTTTTTGTTTTGCTATTTGGTGGAGTACAGGTTTTTAAAGTATATCCTTATGATTCTCTGGATTTCCTCATTGTTCTTATTTCCCCCACCCCTTTTATCTCCAATTTTGTAAATTTGGATATTCTTTCTGCCTTTTAGTTAATTTGGCTAAGGGTTTGTCAATCTTATCAATTTTCTCAAAGAACCGACTCCTTATTTTATTGATTCTCTGTATTGGGTTGTTTGTTTTTATCTTATTGATTGCATCCCTTAGTTTCATTATTGCTTGCCATCTAGTCATTTGGGGTATTTTTTTTTCTTTTTGTTCAAGAGCTTTCAGGTGTGCCATTAAGTTACTAGTATGAGTTTCAGCATTTCTAAGTTTCTGCACTAATATGTGCTTGTCCAACAAGGAAACATATTTTTTTAAAAAAACACAATAGTTGTGCTAACTTTTATCAAATGGTATATACCTCAGTTTCCAAATTTGTAGAACTGCCAACTTTGGCCAGCAAGTACACATTCTCACTTAAAATGGGTATGAGACATGGCTCAGGAAGGGCAGTAGGCATTATTTCTACCCCTTGAAAAGAGGCTATGGAGGAACAGCAGTGTGTGCTGCATCTCACTGAGGCTCTTGGCTCAATTCCCAGACTCCAATAATAATACAACTATGAACTCTAGTACTGCTTTTTAGGTACAATATTTTTTTTTTAAAAAAAATGTTTTCTACAATTTATTTTAATGCAATACTACATAATATTTCTTTTGCAGTAGAATAATTGGATATAAAGTGTTTTATTTAATCTTCTGCATAGGGGAGCCATACACATTATTGTTCTTAATAAAAACCTGTACTTACTCTAAGTGACTTCCAGTTACTGTAGAAGCACAGAGAAAATTTAAAATATGTTTCCTAAGACCCACTTAATTTACTTTTACCACGAAGTCAGCTTGCACTGTAGATAAATGTGTTCTTTTATATGATAAAAAGGAAAACTGTCATAACTGACAGCTCTGTTCTTTGATGATCCATTTCCAAGTTTGCATTAAGGTAATGCTCATAAAGAATTATCTCTGTGTAGTTATGGTCAAGTATACTTGTGTTTCTTAAATTTTTCAGCTTTGAGTTTAAAGGATGAGTGTTTAATACTCAAAGAAACAGTTATACTCATTTTAGTCTTCAGTTTCATTAAGATTAAAAAATGTGACCTGGAGAGATGACTCAGTGTTTAGAGCACTGGCTGCTCTTCCAGAGGACTCAAGTTCAATTCCCAGCACCCACATGGCAGCTCACAACTGTCTGTAACTCTACTTCCATAGGATCTGGCACCCTCACACAGACATATATGCAGACAAAATATTAATGCACATTAAAAAAAACTTTTTTAAAAAAATTAAAAATATTACCTAGCAGAATATGCATTCCCTTATAGCACTTGTTACTTTCAGTCTAGGTTATTTTTCAGCTAGAATGACCATTAATCAGCTGTATGAATGGATTAATTTGGAGGATGCTCAAAATTCTGATGAATCTAATAAGTAAATTTTGAAATGCATCAATTTTTTTGTATTTAGTCCACTATATTTAAAAATACTCAGAAATATAATCTAGTTCAATTAAGTAAATATATATATATTTATATATAAATATATAAAAAATACTTACACTAATTTTTCTAGATGTGATTTGAATATTTTTAGATAACCTCATAAAGCCTAAAAAATATTTTTGCATTAAAGTGTGTAGAAACATTCAGATATTTCTAGTACCATTTCTCTGCTAGGGAAATATTTAATGGTAGGACTGGGGTGGGAAATTTAGGCTAGCATGGGGCTGGAGCATTTAATGCAAATTAAGAAGTAATCAAAACACACACATACATATATACATACCAAGGAACAAATCATGAGAAAAGAAAAGCTATCTCAAATCAGGTGATTAGAACAATTGTACAGCATATAGTAAATTATTGCATTGCAATATATCATGGAAAATAAATATTAATGCAATACCAATACAAATAAATGAATACACAAATGCATATAGAAACAAACTTTCCTTGAAGTAAAATCCCCTAAAATGTATGTACATTCCCCACCCACAATGAGTCAGTGTGTGAATCCCTTCTTTTGTGAAAAGGCAGTGAAAAGAAAGGACCTTTACAAAGTCAGCAGCCACAGTGAGAAGTCATACTGAGGACACAGATCTTTCAAATAATGAAGCACCATTACCTCAATGGTCTTCCTCTTTCCTCCCCTAAGTACACAACCCTTCTCAAATCATGAGTAAGAATAAAAGAGATAAACTCAGATTGATGAAAATCTTGCAAAATAATTACAGACTGATGCTCTTCAACACTGTTAAGATTATCCAAAGCAGAGATAGTCTGAGAAAATAGCTCAGTCATCAGGGGTCTAAAAATTACTATGACTAAATATAACTTTGTATACTGGACATTACTCCAAAACACTTAAATGGAATTGGGTTATAAACCAGGAAAGTCTGAATATAATATAGGTTTCAGTTAATATTAATAATGAATCAGTTGATTCATCAAAAGCGAAATAGACAGCATTGAAAGATGCTAATAGCAAGGGAAATGATGTAGAAATGCTCTATACTTTCTGTTGAATTTTTCTGTAAGTCTAAAACTATTCTAAATTAAAACTTTTACCAAAACATAGGTGTTTCAGTATTTGCTCTGGCTTATTGGAGAACAGAGTTCCCTCATTCAGTAATGGACTCAGTTAATGAGAGCTCACTTCCTGTGGTGGATTGAATGAGAATGGCCCCCATAAGCTTATATGTTTGAATGCTTGGTCCCTAGTTATTGGAGGAATTGTTTTGGGAAGGATTAGGAGGTGTGGCTATGTTGGATGAGGTGTGACCTTACTGGAGGAGATATGACACTGGAGGCAGGCTTTGAAGTTTCAAATGCTCAAGTCGTTCCCAGTTTGTTCTTTGTCTTCTACTTGCCAATAAGGATGTAAGTTTTGAGCTGCTGCTCAACTGCTGTGCCTGCCTGCCTGCTTGCTGCCATGCTCCCTGCCATGATGGTCATGGACTCTAACCTCCTGGAACCGTAAGCTCCAAATCAAATGCTTTCTTTCGTAAGTCATTACAGTGTCTCATCACAGCAATGGAAAAATAACTGATACCAAAAAGTGATGAAATGGATCTATGCAATTAGAAACTAAAAGTGATGGGAAATAGGATGATGGTCAGCTTCACAAGCAGGTTCCAAGAGAATACAGCAAGTTTGAATATTCATGGATTCTCATATATACTATGTCTATGACTAAAAATACCCTTGTCAAGCTACCTGGGTTGAATGATAGTCCTAATTCATGATATGGTTTACAATCACATTCAGGCTGTATTTTCACAAAATTCATTTACCTTTGTATATTAGCCTCTTTATATAAATATTTCCTGAATCAATAAGATGCAAGAATTTTTATTACAAGAATAAAATCCACAATAAAGATAGACACATTTTTATATTTTCTCTTTGTAACATCTCTCCCTGTGTAATTTATTTGCTGATATCTATGCCACTCACCCATTTAGAATTGTTTTTACAGAAAATAAAGAAACTAAATCTGAAAGTCCTTAGATCATTATTTTTATCACATTTCCTCCAAAACATGAGGTTGAATTCCCATTTAAAAGTATAGGATATTCTTTGCTCAAATGTAATTCCAGCCTTTCTAGAAATAACAACAGAGAAACAAAACAATCAGTTATAGGGGTAGCAATAAAGCAGATGATAAACAATGCTTAGGAACACCTGCATAATTCAGGCTACTTGAATTCTTTTTCCTGAACTCAATATCTCTAAGCATTCTCAGCAACAAATCTAATCCTATATCAAAGGAATGAAAATTAGAAAGAACACAGTACTTCTCTGGGAAACAAAGCAGTGGAGAACTTATTAATATATCTTAGATATCTGAATATCAACAACAATAAGTTATCCATGTCTAGCAAGCAACAGAAACTGTGCTAAATATCTTACATACATTATCTCACCTAAATCACATAAATCTGTTGTGATAACACAATGTTATTTAGTAGGTTGGGTGAATTCTATGTAGAAAATTGAAATGACTGATCTTATATTACAGTATATGATTGCTTTTCAAAGGTCTGCATTTTTTTACCAAATCCATCTTTTGAAAATATTCATTCCTGTTAAAAATATTTTTCAATATCATCACAATAGAAATGCTTCATATGCTCATTCTAAAGAGGTATCTAAGTTATGGTGGGATGATTTGTTTTAGGTAGTTAATAATAAATCTTAATCCACATCTGAAGAAACAACTCAATATAAAATATAGCATTTATTAAAATTTATTTAGCCTGCAAATATATCTAATAATTGTGATTATAAAACACATGTGGATATTATGATATTGTAAATGAAGGTCATATATAACTCTGTGATCTTCAATAAAAATAAGCAAAATACATTGAAACTCACTCCCAAACTCTACCTTCAGATACAACTCTGGTGCACACTGATGAACTTCTTCCTAGACATCTCCCAACAATTCTGCTCATGCACTGGTCTATACCCTTTGTGGTGTTGAATTGCTATTATAGTGATGCATCAAATTTTACTTATAATTATAGTAAGTTTGATGAATACCATGCCATTCTTTCTTTTTACTGCAATTTAAAGGTATCTATGGACTTTTATTTATCTACTTCTTAGGTGCTACATATTACATAGTATGATGCCTTGATACAGTGCATTAGAAAAAGTAGGATCTATACCTCCATTGAAACCACTAAATTGAAGCTTCTCCCCTCTAAGCCTCCTGGATAGTTTTGTTCTAGTAGCCCATTTTGCCTGCAGAACTGGCCCTGATGGCTCTGGACAGCAACTTTACAGACATCTCTTAGTAAATAGTATGTGTGTGGTTGACACTGAGAGAAAGCCATAGGTATTTCTGAGTATTCCTGGTACCCTTTTTTCTTCGTTACAATGGCTCTTGCTATGATGAAGCACCATAACCAATAGCAAATTGGGGAGGAAAGGGTTTATTTGGCTTACACTTCCACAGTACTGTTCATCATTGAAGGAAGTCAGAACAGAAACTCAGTCAGGGATGGAAACTGGAAGCAGGAGCTGGTGCCAATGAGTGCTGCTTACTGGCTTGCTTTCCATGGCCTGATCCACTTGCTTTCTTATAGAACCCAGGACCAGCAGCCCAGGTGTAGTACCACCCACAGTGGGCTGTGCCCTCCCCCATCAATCAATAATTAAGCAAATGCCCTATAGGCTTGCATACAGCCTGATGTTACAGAGGCATTTGTTCAGCTGAGGCTCCCTCCTCTCTAAGGACTACATCTTCCATCAAGTTGATATAAAACTAGCCAGCACACCTTTTGAAATACATATTCAAAACCCCACAATTCCATTCACATTAAGAGCCCAGTCTTTTGCCCAAAGTTAATTGTTATAGTCCAGTTAATCAGTTTGCCTTTCATGTGAAGCAGGACAAATGATTTAAGTTCCAGGGAAATCCTGTAATCAAGTCAAGAAGTCTTAAAAAGTTGATGAGTCAAGAACCCATTGTGTCCTTCACGGTTTTGTATGGTTCTGTCTTTTCATCGACCCCAGAATGAAACTGTTTCTTTAGGTAGTGCAGTTATGAAGTCTGCCCTGTGGTGGTATTGTGTTCCCCAAAATATTGTGTATGCTAATAAACTTATCTGGGGTCAGAGAACAGGACAGCCACAATATTAAACATGAGGATAGGCAGTGGTAGCATACGCCTTTAATCCTAGCATTCCAGAGGCAGAAATTCATGTGTTCAAGGATACACCCAAGCATGGTGACCCACGCCTTTAATCCCAGAAAGCACGCCTTTAATCCCAGGGAGTGGTGGTAGAAAGCAGAAAGATATATAAGGCGTGAGGACCAGAAACTAGAGGCTATTTGCCCTGGAGAGGCCTTTGGCCTGGAGAAGCATGTGGCTGGTTAAGCTTTCAGGCTTTTAGCAGCAGTTCAGCTGAGACCCATTCTGGATGAGGGCTCGGGGCATCCAGTCTGAGGAAACAAGACCAGCTGAGGATCCAGCGAGGTGAGATAGCTGTGGTCTGTTCTGTCTCTTTGACCTTCCAGTGTTCACCCCAATACCTGGCTCAGGTTTGATTTTATTAATAAGAACTTTTAAGACTCATGCTACACTGCCCTGTAATGTAAAGTTTACAGCATTTGCCTTTTGCTAGAGTGATCCTGTTGGAGAAATTAGAAGGGTGGGAAAATGATCTTTTCTTTTCTTTGATCTATGCATTCCTTACTCCCATTGTTTTAATAATCTTCATGCTGGTCTCTAAAATCCATCCATTTTGGACTCACATGCCTCTTCTCTACCCTTGTCATACAATTTAAGTCAAATGGCTAGTGATCAAGACTATCTGGTAAGCACCAACATGTTTAAAATTAGATATTTGGAAGTAAAATGAAGTTTATTTATTTATCAGTAATTATATCAGGTTTCTTTGGGTTACTCTAAGATGAAAACAATTATTTTCACATGCCTGATTTACATAATATTGAATTAAATAATCAGTTGTTTAAATATATATCACTATTAACATTTATATACATGTGTGGCATGTGTGATTTCTATATGATTACTGTATATTACATATATACATATATGTTTATATATATATATATATAATGTAGTAGGGAGATTTTTTTTAAATGTTTGTCTATTCCTAAATGATATCTAATCATTTCCACATAAGAAATTTTTGTTTGTTTGTTTGTTTTTCAAGACAGGGTTTCTCTGTGTAGTTTTGGTGCCTGTCCTGGATCTCACTCTGTAGACCAGGCTGGCCTTGAACTCAGAGAACTGCCTGGTTCTGCCTCCCAAGTGCTGAGATTAAAGGTGTGTACCACCACTGCAATTTTTTTAAAAAAAAAAAAAGATTACCATGACACATAAGACAACTTACAATTATCTTCAGACAACTAGATGTTTTGTGAGTTAAGGCAGAAATTTATTTTCTCAATTCTGAGTTCTAGAGGTTCAAAATCAAGGTGTCTGTGGATTTGGCTTCTCCTGAGCCTCTGTTCTCATTCCCCTGACCATGAATGACAACTTCCAGATTCAGGAGAAGTAATTTATAATCAATCCCCCCACACACACACACCGTGCTTGTAGACTGTGTCCTGGCTTGCCCTTTTGTGTGTGCACATCTCCTCACATAAGGCTAGCAGTCATACCACATGAGTTACTGCCCCTAATGAACTCATTATACAGTAAGATCTTCTTAAAGTGTTGTGGTTCAACATGAGGATCTAGAGAGGAAAAAAATCAAATATTAACAAAACTCAAAACTTTCTCATAGACTATCACTACAAACTTGGAAAGAAAGCCAATCGGGTCATGAGCCTGCTGTCAGTTACAGTGAGTGTATGTGATCGTGCCCTTCAGTGTTGAGAAGGTACAGCAGGATTCTTGTGTGTGTGTGTGTGTGTGTGTGGTTGTGCAATCATAATGACAAACCTCCTTCATTATTATTATACCCGACTTTCTGTTTATTTATTTAACAAACCCTGAAGATCGATGGTGTAAATAATTATTACTGTTCCTGTGTGCCTAAGAACCCCTAGGGCAACACAAACAGTATGTGTGTCATTTTTTTCTCTCGCTTCTGTCACCCTCATCTGACCCCCAGAGCTCTGTCGTCCTCCTGGGGATGTGGTCTGAAGGCTGACAAGGTAACAGATGCCAAAGTTGAGTTTTACACTGTGCTAGCCATTCGTCTTCTGAGGCAAAAAAAAAAAAAAAAAAAAAATTCTAGTTAAAATTAAAGGCGCATTTTAATGTGAGGATTTCATGGTGTTTTCATGTTTTTAAAAATTAAGCATATTTCCTTATTAACAGCTATTTTCAAATCTCTTGATAGCAAGACTATATATCACATCAAAATTTAATGGTGATTTATTTACTTAATGGAATATTACTGTTTAGAATAACAGATTTCTATCCCTACACCCATATTTTATATTCTCTAAGTGTTTCCCCAGTTGAATTTCCAATCCTTACTCCTAGACACTTTAACCTTAATCATGTTCATTTTGTTCTGTGCTCTGAATACAAATGGCTTATTTTGCAACACAAGCTTATAAATAATTTTATCTGTCTCCTTTTTCCAAGCAAGTCTCTAATTTTGTAAATCCACCTTCCACTTACAACACTCATTCAGATTCTATTTCAGTTTTAACATATATGCACATATATCTCCTGCTTTTGCCTCTAATATTGCCGCTTCTACACTTTTGAGCAAGGAAGGGTGCCTGTAGTTTGAGAATAATTTTCCTATAGTAAATTAATATTCCGGAACCTCTATTCTAACCCCTTAAAATGGCACTTGCCTTTGTGAAGGAAAAACTAGCAAGCAGTCCATTTCTCCAGGTATGAGAACTTTGGCTTTCAGAAACTAGAATGATTTTTATTTGTGTTTCTGCTGTTACTCTCAGGGTGCAGTTTTCCTGGAAGTTTGAGATGCTCGGTTCCTTTCCTAACTCCCCGCTGTTATGTTGTTTATGGTGTCTGGAGGGAAATGATGAGTAAAAGGCAACAAAGATTTTGAGATGGACTCCTCGTTCCTAGTGTGAGATTTCTTGGGGGATATTTTGGATTTCAGCTACTATTTGAGAACTTCTAGTTTAATGGCAAGCACGGTGCTGAGTTTCCCAAGCATTCAATAGACCAAGAAACTTAGGATAAATAACGACAAACAAACAAGACAAGTGTGTTCCAGTATGAGACCTGTAAATTTAAGACGTCTTTGTGGGAAAAGACATTAGAACAAAGATTACCCCACCCTGTAATTTTACACTTAACAGTATTTCATCAAACCATAACACATTGTACACAGTCTTGCAAATCAATGCCTACAGAGGAAGCATACACCTGCAAGGTACCTTCAACCTACAGCTTATCCTTTCTCTCTTTAGAGTCTTATGGTTCCTGCATAAGTGATTTCAGCTTCTCCCCTCACTCAAGACCTCAGATTTAAAGTGGCAACTTAGAACCAGTGGCTCTGAGATTTGAAGTAAATTATTCAACCTTTGGGTCCTTGAGTTTTGTGAGGCTTGTATGATCATCTGGAGGGACAACAGATTTAGTCTAGAGAGATACATATGCCACTGTCATGAAAGTTGTCAAGCTCTGACAGCTCTTTGGGATACATTATCAAGGAAGGGTTTTATGGATGGCAAAACTTGGTCCCTAGATTCTTCCTCTGGTTTAAATTCACCACTGTATCCATGACTCTCTTCATATGTTAATTGCTATAGGTGTAGCTATGGCTGGGTAAGAGTGGATTTGTGAATTAGTGACCTTCCATTTATCTATGTAAATATTGGTCAGGTGATAAACTCAGCTGCAGGGACTTACCACATGTCTTCCAACCTGTCCCAATAGTATCCAGGGTGTTTTTAATGGCACCTTGTAGTCATGGTTGCTCACCAGTTATAGTGCTTTTCTGCATGGTCTAGGCACTGGCCAGATTTAAAGGTAGTCAGCAAAAGGACATAGTAAGTTGGCTGTATGGTTAGTATGAATTGTTAACTTGACTGCATATAGAATTACCTGGGAGGTAGCCACTAAACAGGATTGTGGCAGATTATCTTGATTATTTGGTTCATTGATTTTGGAAGAGCCACCCACTCCTGAGCCATACCCCTTACCAGGGCTGGGATCCTGGACTGTCTAAGGATAAGAAAGCAAGCTGAACACAGCCAATAGTCCCTCTGTTTCCTGACTGTAGCTGCCATGTGACCAGCTGTTTCAACCTCCTGCCATCTTGACTGCCCCACAGGGGACTGTATCCTTCAACTGTGAGCTAAAATAAATTATTTATCCCTTAATTTTCTTCCAACAGAAAAAAGAAGACGTTGGCCACCGGACGTAAACAATTCAGTGGTAACTCTAGAGAATGAACTGATAGAAGGAATGGCATTTGGACTTCCTACAGAAATTCAGTCAAAAGAGTCCCTAGATTCTAAGATATTGTTTTAATAGTGTGTGTGTGTGTGTGTGTGTGTGTGTGTGTGTGTGTGTGTGTGTG